>VDFB02181525.1:0-26882 GCA_007258455.2 Sequoia sempervirens | reverse complement strand
CAAAGACACAGAGAGACACAGAGATAGAGACAAAGAGAAAGATAGATAGAGAGATAGATAGAAAAGGAGAGAGAGAGATAGAGACAAAGAGAGGGAGATAGAGAGTGAGAGAGACCTAAGAGAAAGAGAGTGGGAGTGGGAGAGACTTGAGAGAGAGAGGGAGTGAGAGAGACCAGAGATGAAGGTGGTGGAGGACTTGAGAGAGAGAGAGGGAGTGGAGGAGACGGAGGGGAGGGGAGATGGAGGGAGAAAGAGAGAGGGGCGGAGGAAGAGAAAGGGGGAAGAGAGAGGGAGAGAGGATGAGGGGAGTGATATATATGTATATAATCCAGAGAGAGAGGAGGAGGGAGGAGAGAGAGAGAGAGAGATATATGAGTATATAGAGCTGAGAGGGAGAGGGAGATAGAGGGAGGAGAAAGAGAGAGAGGTGGGATGGAGAGGGAGAGGGAGTGGAGAGACAGAGATAGAGATAGAAGGAGAGGAGATGGATATAGTGGAAGAGAGAGAGAGAGAATAGAGAGAGAGAGTGGGAGTGGAAGGAGATAGGAGGGGGGGAGGAGAGGGAGGACAGAGAGAGAGGGGGACGGAGAAAGACTTGAGAGAGAGAGGGGAAGGGAGAGAGGGGGAGAGAGGGGAAGAGAGAGAGTTGTCTAGTTATATAGTATAAAATATATATATAATATATATACTATGTATTAAATATATTATATAATATATAATATACAGTATATATATTAAATATACTATATATAATATATATATAACATAATATATAATTTATATAATATATAATATATTATGATATATTAAAATATAATACATTTATTATATATTAATAATACATAATATTATATAAATTGATAGTCGTTTTGTTTTTATAGGTTTTGAATTATGTAAAACATAACGGATATTTGTTTGTAACGGATATCTATTTCAAATGGATATCCATTTTGTGAATTGAATAAAAAACAAAAAGGGGACTGTTTTGAACATTCCAATGGTCCTCACATTCTTTTTCTTGCTAATTTCCCATTATTTGTCTGTATTAGATAAATTTCAGCTTTTGGAAGAATCTTTTACACATTTTTAACCTTTACAATTATTTGTGTGCTCTTTTTTGTTTGTGCAATGGGGAGCACTAGTCGCCGTAAGAGAAAAGGAAAGAGAAAACTAACAGCAGATCAAATTGAAGCATATAGAGCAAAAGATAGAGAAAGTCATAGGAAAAGAAAACAAGGTATGGTAAATACTCAAGGTGAAATTGAAAATGAAAATATTGAAATTGAACATCATATTGAAATTAAAAATGAAAATATTGAAATTGAAATGAAAATATTGAAATAAAAAATGAAAATATTAAAATTAAAAATTAAAATGTTAAGAACATTGAAAATGAAACAATGGGAAGCCAGATCACTTTGCGGAAGTTGAGGTTGTGTTCATCAGTATCAATTCCGCGTTGAACAAGGTCTACTCCAAGCTTTAGGTTGAGGGAGATTCACTTAATATTGTTAACTGCCTACTTGGCATTCAGAAGCCAAGTTGGACAATTGAACACCTGATCGAGGATGCTATAATGATGCTTAGATCCTTTGAGGAAACTCATGTCACACATATCTATAGAGAGGGAAACTCATTGGCAGATTTCTTTGCTAATGAGGCTGTCAGACTTCATGATTTTAAGGCATGGGAGGAGTACTCTCTCCTTCCCGAGGATGCCAAGCTTTTATTACGAAATAATAGATACAGTTGAGCTCATTCTCTGGATTGTTAATATCATTATTGCTTTCATTCTCATCGCACACTTTGTGGGTGTTGTTTTTCCTGTTGGTTTTCTAACAACTGTTTCTCTCCTGGGTTTTCATTTTATGGTGACTGTGAACATGGGGGTGACCGTAGAAGGATCAAGCCCTATTCCTATGAAAGATGGAGGAAGAATCACAAAATATGGAGGATTTTAGAGCTTGAGAATTTTACACCTTTTCTAGAAAGGCTTCACGGCCATGATCTTAAGGCCTTTTTGGATTTTGTTCGATATTGACATGATAGAATATTACAGGTTAGGGGAATGGAATTTGTGATTAATGAGGATTTTATCACGTCCATTACTGGTTTGTTGATGGTGGGTTGAAAAAATTTTCAAGGAAAGAAAGAGCAATGAGGACGCCATGGACCAGTTCTTCAAAGATGATGAGCAGAAGAAGCTGATAAAGATGCCTTCATGGGGTTCTGAACGAACTTCTCTGAAGAAAATTTGGGCTTATGTAGCAAAGGTCATTATGTGGTATGTTACCCTAGATGATCTGTATACTGCTATTTTGGACCACCATTTCACTTTGTTGAATCATTTTAGACAGGTTATATATCTCGTTTCCTTTCTTTCTTTTGTTGTCATTGGAAATGTGGTGTATGCTCATTTGAAGAATAGAAGGGCTCGTGTTCTCCATAAGGGCCTCATACTGCTCATAATGGAGTATATGAAAACCTAGGCCCTTACCAAGTTGATTAAAGGTAAGGAGAAAGCTATCAGTGAAGAATCCCTCTCTATTGGTTTGGATACCAATGTTGTTGGTGAGGAGGAATGGAATGAGGAGAAGGGTGGGTATTCGTCCCTTGCAGCGGCTCCCTCTAAGAAGAGAAAGAAGGGGAATCTCAAGAGGAAATGTGTTGCTAAGAAGCTTGTTTTCCAGGATTTTGATTCCCCTTCTATTGGTAATGATACTGACATCATTTCTGGTGGTTCCCAGTCCAAAGGAGATAATGAGATTAATGGTCAGAATTTTGTTGTGGATGGTCATAAGGAGGAGGACATGCTTGATAATGTTGGGGATAAGGATGCCAAGGAAATGCCATGAAGGGCATCCAAGCGACTTGCAATGCTGAAAAAGTAAGCTATGAAAGGTGATTTGAAGGGTATCAAAGACCAGGATAAGGAGAAGGGTGTTATGGATTTTGTTGTTGAAATCAATGACTCCCCTATTTGACAGTTGACCAATGTGGAGCTTTCAGGTGGGAATTCTATGCATGAGAAGGAAGGGGTAAATCTGAGTCCTAGAAAGCTAGAGCCTCTAAAGGTGAATCCTCTCTCTGAGGATTTCTCTTACTTAAATGATGACAATACTTCAATGTTTGAGCTTCTAGATATGGATCGTTCAAGGGCTACATGCACGTTTAAGCTTGCCAAGTGGGTATTGCAGGAGTTTAATAGGGTGAATATCAAAATGGATCTGAAAGAGAATATGCAAAACGTGTCGAAGGGTTCTTCCTTGGATATTTTGATTGAAAGACTAGTGGACTTAGAGTGCTCCTTTATGGATTTTAAAACCCTGTGTGAGAATCACCTCTCTAAAATGGAGGAAAAGATTAATGAAACTAATGTAGACATCAAGAAGTTATTACAAGTTAGCCATAGTTCGGTCAAGAATAATGTTGAGTATTTGGAGGTCCTATTTCATAAGATAAGTCAATTAAGGGAAGATCAACTTTACTTTGCAAAGTTCATGGAGAAGGACCAATCTTCAAAGGGGAAGGGGAAGAAGGTCAAAAAAGATGAGGTGAAAGGCCCATGTACCAGAACCATTGGTAACTTGAGGAATACCTTTGAAGAGGAGAATAAAGAACTGATGAACATGATTGAACTGCATCGTAACCAAGAGATTGAGGTGGCTAACACCTTAAAGAACATAAGATAGTGTCTCTTTTAGTGTTATTGTCTATTTTTGTTTCTTTACTGTTGGGTTTCTATTTTTTGGTTGTTGGTTTGCTACTGGCTATTGTTGACACTTCAATATTTTTATCTCTGAGCAATTTTCATCTTTTATGTTGTAAAGGGTTTTGGATCCCTTCAAAACCTATTTTTCCCTTATAATCAAAACATTGAAAATGAAAATGTTGATAACATTGAAAATATTGAAAATGAAAATGTTTTTGATTGATTAAGCAGGGAAAGGGCCCTGATCCCTAACAAAAGTGGTACATCATTCCAGCAAACAGCCACTAGACAAAACAACAAAACTGAGGAAGTAGAACAGGAAGAGAACCACAACCCCAAAACCCAACCAACCAAAAACCACATTAACCTATACCAACCACATCAAACATTATATATTTTTCAAGTATCCAATAATGATATAACCAATCCATATTATCAACCATCCACAAAAAAAGGTTATATAAGCATAACCTATAGCGAGTACCCAGTAAGTTACTAAAGTTCCAAACAAAAATTAACTTAATACAGTCTGGGCATCTAAGGATGTTACCACTGAAATACCACTTAACAAAATAAAAAGACAACATCACAGCAAGCAATAGAAAGTAAGAAAAATAAGAGACAAGGAGTAGGCACCCTCAATTAGGCTCCACACCTTCATTAGGTCCTCAACTGAATCTTCAACACTATTTTTGACCTCCATCTTTCCTGACAGATCGACATCATCCTTATATCCCTTCTTCCTTTGTTGTTTCCTGATTTTTCCTTGTCCCGAGATGGTCACCATAACAACTTTTTTCATAACCGCATCCACAACCCTGCACATGTTTCACATAGCATACTCAAGAGCCTGAAACCTGCTAGCATTGTCCTCATTTTGTGCCATCTTCTCTAGGATCGCTAATCTTTCCTCAAGCCTTTGCACTCTGGTTAATTCTAGGCCCGTTTGATAATCCTTCAAGCTCTTTGGTTCCATTGTAGTTGTTCCTTTATCCTCATTCATTTTAGTGTCCTCAACTTCCTGCAAGCTCATCCTGCTGATTGATACCCTCCTCTTCTTCCTAACTCGAGCTATCCACCTCCTCCGAACCCGAATCCTCTTCCTTTGGAGAGTCAACACCACCTAGGCTATCTGACACACATTCTTTAGGGGAGGAATCTTTTTCCTCCCTAGCATCCCTCTTCTCCTTTTTATCCTTTTCTAAACTCTTATCCTCCAAACTTTTTTGATTTTTTACTATTGTCTGACCCCTTAGATGCAGCCAAAGAAAGGCGAGTGGATCTTTGACCCACCGGGGTAGTAGACCCACATTTAGGGTTGTTTTCATTGTCATTCGATATGGTTATTATTTTAGGGTCAACACTCAGCTCACAGATCAGTAGTTTCCTTTTTTTATTTGTAATAGGAGAAAAGGGGGTGGCCTTTCTTTTTTTGGGGTTATCTTAAGAAGAGCTGACCAAGTGGGGTTCTCAATATTAGGTGAAGATTTCGCAAGTTCTTTGGCCAAGGAGTGGAGTCGGCTATCAATTAGTACAATTTCCACAGAGCTCTTAGGATTAGGGTTCTCAATCAAATTGTGGAAAACATTTATTTGTGGGGTGGTAGAGAGGACATATTTGCATATGGCATGAATTAAGCCCTAGTGGAAAGGAGGGTTAGCACTGTTGGTAAGACTTTGTTTCAGGGAAGAGAGGAGGAAAAAGGGTAAATTTATTTTTTCTTGGTGCCTGATATGATTCAATATTGGAAAATGATAACCATGGACAAACTAAAAATTACCTTCTAATGTACTTCATAACAAAAAAGCAGACATTATGGTAAGGGGGCGGTAGTAGTTCCCTAGAGTAACCATTCTAAAAATGTTGGGATTTTTCTTTAGCTTCGAAAAACTTATCAATATAAGTTTGATAGTTCCCAGTACTTACCTTTGCAATATTCTTCCCCTCATATGTCAGACCTGTAGCTTTGGCTATAAGCTTTGCATCAACCAGAAAATGAGTACCACCCAATTCAACTTCACTGTCTTTCCAAGCATTCACAAACTTATAACTGAGTTGCTCGCTATAACCTTCCATGGCAGCAAAATACGAAGTGAACCCAACCTACTCCAACAAACCCCACAACTCCACATTCTTTTTTAGGGAGTCATATTGACTTGGTTTTGTCTTCTTCATTGGGCCTCCCATGGTATTATCTTTTATTTGAAGATCCTTAGGAAGGAGAAAATACTCAGCTCTTCAGCCTTCCTCATTCAACACAGACGCAACAGGAAATTTCAAAGTCTTGGTTTTGATAGATACTTGGTGGTTTTTCATTTGTATGGCCAATGGCTCAAATCTTTTGGTGATATGTTTAAAATAATCAATATGCATACAACTCCTAGTCTCATATTTTTGAAGCATGTCATTTAATGAAATGATAGATCTGCAACCTTTACGAATAATGATTACTCTTTTTTTAATGCCCACCTTCACGTCAATGCTAACACATTTCAAAATATCTTTTCTCATAACAATCGCCAAATTTTTAGAGATATGAGGAATAATCACCATTATTTCTTTCTCCTTATTGCATGAGGTTTCCAAATAAGTCTATCTTTTCATTTTATTTCTTTTTAAATATTTTGGATTTAGCATACACCTTCCTTTAATGATGCACCTCCCCTCTAGTCTTTTCAGCATCTTGAATAGCCTGAAGAGAAAGACAGTTGTAGTTATGACAACTGGACAACATTGCCAACTCCTCATATCTAATTCAATCATTTTACTCATAAAGAATTAATTTGATCTCCCAACCTATCCTTAGATATAATTTCCTTAATTTTATTTGGTACATGGGTGAAGTCCCAGTACTTCCAAACCCAATATTGTAAGCCAAAGTTTTCCATTGCATCGGCAATCTTGTTGCCCTCCCCATAAATATGGCTTATCTTATAACTTTAAAAGGATTGTAATATATTTTTATAATTGTCTAGGATATCTTTTATTTCCCAAGGAGCATCAGCCTTATTATTTAAGTAATCAATTATTAACTTCAAATTTCCTTCCACCATCACCTTAGTATAGCCCTTATCTTTTAGATAGCATATTCCAGCCCAAACAACATAAGCCTCTGCCAAATTATTTGGTGTTGTTCCCAAACCCTTGTTGTACCCTGCAACATAAATGCCTTGATGATTTCTAATAATTCCTCCTACTCCCTCCAAACCAGGATTTCCTTTGGAACACCCATCAAACTTGCATTTAATCCACCCTGGATCTGAGGGAATCCAAATAGTGCTTTGTCTTATTAGTTGTTTAGCCCAGTTAACATTGTTAAGGTCATGGGATAATCCCCATAATTGTTTGATCCGCATCTCCTAATATGAAGGATTTTTCTTTGACAGAGCATACTTACAACTTTCAAGATTTTCTTGAATTTTTTTCTTCATGGGCATACATAACTCTTTACTATTTTTAGCAACATCTCTAAAAACCATATTGTTCCTCTCTTTCCATAGGCCCCAAGTGGGGAATGGGGTACTTGTCTCCAGAGGTCAACAATAATATTGTGAGAATAGGGACATATACTCCAACCATCAACAAACATCCTAACCGAGGGAGGGAAGACCCAATTAATCATCAGATTCTTTAGGAAAAAAGACCAAACTTCTTGAGCATAAGGACATTGAAACAACAAATGCATAATTATTTCTTCCTCTCTATTACAAAGGTAGCATTTATTCACCAGATACCACCCCCTCTTCTTCAAATTGTCAATGGTCAATATCTTGCCATGCATAACTTTCCACCAAAAATAGTTAATCTTGGGGATTAAATTCTTGCTCCACACCATGTTCCAATTAAAATCCTCCTTTTGGAACAGCTTAGATTCCATCAATTCATAAACAGATTTAGCCAAAAATCTCCTCGAAGTAATTTTTTTCCAAATCCACTCATCATCCCTATAAACTGAGAAGAGATCAAAATCAACAATCTGCCTCAAGAGGGAATCCAAAGCAACATCCCAATTCAACTGTCTACATCCCCTAAGGACAACATTATTCAAAAAGTTTTAAAAGTCCTTCCACTTTGGTCTCTACCCTTCCCAATTTATATAATTAGAAACCTTTTTTCCAATATTTATTTTTAGTCTAATTCTGATTTGTTGGAGGTTGTAATTTGCAGACAAGGGAGCACAAGAAGCCCACACATCCTCTTAGAATTTTGTTTTATGACCATTTCCAATTCTCAATTTCACTCCTTTTTTTAGAGTACCTTTGATCTTTAGCAAGTTATTCTAAAATATTGAACCATAATGAAGTTCCTTTTTTTCTAAGGAAACAACTTGCATCCTTATTTCCCAAACACTTAGCCTATAAAATCTGCAAACAATATTTTTCTCCTTCAAGAAGAACCCATCCCATTTTTTCCACAAGAGCTTTATTGAACACTTTTATTCTTCTTATACCCAATCCACCATTCCTCTTTGGAGTGCAAACAGTATCCCATCTTACAAGCACCATTCTTTTTCTCTCTTCCAAACCCGACCATAGAAATCTCCTTTGTATCATTTCAATTTTCTCAGCAATGTAGGTCAGAATGTTAAAGAGAGAGAGATAATACACTAAAATATTCTCTAAGGAAGCTTTTGAAAACTAAACTTTCCCAGGAAAACTTAGTAATTTACCCTTCCAGCCAACCAACTTCGTTTGAAATTTTTCCACAATATAATTCCAATAATTACTATGAGGTTTTCTTGAGATTAAAGGTAAGCCAAGATAGGTAGCTGGTAATTCAGCCTCCTGGCACCCAAGAATATTTATAACTTTCTCTTTTATAATTTGGCCGGTATTAAAGAAATAGATCATTCTTTTTTAGTAATTGATATGTTGGCCTAAGAGATGAGCATATCTATCAAGAACTCATTTCCATTATCTCGCTTCCAAAATAGATGCCTCTCCAAGAAGTATAGTGTCATCACCAAATTGTTGGTGTGAGGCCAGGTGGAGGGATGAAGCAACACAAAAACCTTTCAGCTTTTTATTAACAAGCTTTCTTTGAATCTTTCTACCCAAATCTTTAACAACTATAACAAACAGGTAGGGAGACAATGGTTCACCCTATCTTAGACCACGGACACAAGAGAAGAAGCCTTGTGGCACTCCATTAACCAAGACTGAATACTTAGGGGTAGTGACACAAGATCTGATTAGGTTTAGAAATTTTCCTCTGAAACCAAATTTTTCAAGAACATCAAACAAAAAATTCCAAGAGACCCAATCATAGGCTTTAGAAATATCAAGTTTCAAAGCCATACCTTATTTTTTACTAAATTCCATAGAATGTAACACCTCATGAGTGTAAATAGCCGGATCCAAAATTTGTCTTCCCTAAATAAATCCCTTTTGGTTAACAACAATCAACTTATTCAAGACTAATTTCAATCTATTAACCAATATCTTAGAAAAAATCTTATAAGTGGTGTTACATAAGCTGATAGGTCTATAGTCATTCATAGAAGCAGCTTCATTCGTCTTAGGGATTAGAGCAATGGAGGTGGTGTTCATTTGATTTAAAATTCTTCCCGATCTAAAAAAATCCTTGACAACATTGAATAGGTCAGATGAAACAATATCCCAATAAACTTGAAAAAAACTTGGAGGAAAGCCATCCAGCCTCAGCGCTTTAAAAGCACCAAAGGAGAAAACCACCTCCTTAACTTCTTCCAAAGAAACAACTTTTGACATTTCTTTCAAATCCTGTTCTGAGACGACATTTGGAATCACTTGCAAAAAGTCCTCCCATTTAGAATCATCCACCATAGGAATTTCAAGAAGATTTGAGAAGAAGGAAACAACTTCCTTTGCAATATCATCCTCCCTCTTGAGTCTTGTCCCATTATGGGAGACTAAAAATCTAATCTTGTTTCTACATCTATGTTTTAAGGTGGACTGATGAAAGAACTTTGTATTTTTGTCCCCTTCCCTCAACCATTGGATTCTTAATTTTTGTGTCCAGAAAATTTCTTCCTTTTTGTTTATTTTATACCATTGAACTCTAAGGTCCCTCTCTTGATTACAAATTTCACTATCCATCATCCCCAATTCCATTAGATCTTGAATCTCTTTAAGTTTAAGGCTTAAAGTATTTTTGGTGGTAAAAATATTCCCAAACAAATACTTATTCCAACCTTTTACTTTCTCTTTGATCATTTTCAACTTTTGAGCTAAACAGTACATGGGAGTACCATCACAAGGAGTCCTCCACCATTCTTCAACCAAATATTTGAAGTCCAAATGAAAAGTCCACATTATTTCATATCTGAACATAATTGGTCCTTTTTTAATATTATCTTCCCACTCCAGAAGGAGAGCACTGTGATCTGATCCATTTCTAGGGAGAGTTGTAAGAGAGAGATTCTACAAAATGTTCTAATTGGATGAGATAAGAAAGTGGTCCAGTTTAACTTGAATTAAATTATTGTCTTGTCTTCTATTATTCCATGTAAACAGAGATCCCCTTAAAGGAATATCTATAAGCCCCCAGAGTTTAAGAAATTTGATAATTCCATCATGCGATCAAAGAAGTCATTAAGACCACCACACTTTTCTGAGGGACATAATGGGGAATTAAAATCCCCCCAAGCATCCAAAACTTCTCCTTTCTATTGATAATAATACCTTCCATCAGATTCCAAATATCAAGTATTTCCAATCTTGAGTTAGGACCATAGATATTGACTAAATTCCTCTTGATTGAAGTAATCATATGTCATAGAAACTATAAGACAATTATTATTGCAAAATTTTAGCTCTCCAACAATCCTAACAAGGTTCCAACAAGTCGCAATCCCTCTGGAGGTACCATTAGCATCGCTAACTTCAAAATTGGCACTAGGTCAGAGCCATTTAATCACCTTTTCAAAATTTTCTCTTTTCATTTTTGTCTCCTGGATTAATATGACATTTGGTTTCACCTCTGCCAAATAGGCCTTCAACAAATGCTATTTGTAGGGACCATTAAGACCCCTCACATTCCAAGACAGCAAACACATCAATTTAATAAGGAGAAGCAGTATTGAATAATGATACTACTAAAGGATGAGAGAGGATCTCCCCCTATTTCTTTCTAGATTTACTCCCAGCCAAGGAGTCAAGGGTTTTCTACTTTCTAGCAGCCACATCCTTACCTGTATCTTTGTTCCTCGATTCTTTCAAGGGAGGTATGCCTACTTTATTATTTCCTCCCACATCCAATTTCTTTATCTTCCTTGATTTTGTATTTATCCATTCCTCATCCACAACACCCTCATTTTGGGGGGAATTGTTATTCAACATACTTTTCTTAGCTTCTTGTTTGTTTTCCTTCTCTTATTTATTTTTTGGCGTTTGATCCATTGTCAATCCCAAGCCTTCCCAAGAGGGCTCAGGGGAGGAAGTTAACAACCTTTCCATCTATCTTTCTATCTCACCTTACTCTAGGGATTCCTTTAGTTGTTCCTAGAGTTTGACATCAACTCCCTCCTTTTCTCGTGGTAGCTTTTGCACACTCTCCTCTTCTTCCTTATCATTTTTTGGTTCAAGGTATTTTTCTAGTGAGGGTGAGGAGGTGAAACCTTCAACACCTTCCCTCGGAAGGGCCATTTCCAGATTGTTAGTAGGGGAACTTTTGGTCCTAGACTGACCCTCAAACACAATCAAAATTTGAGAAGGCGCCAACACCTTATCAGTAAGTAGTGAGTTAGGGTTTGGTGTGACAAGTTGCTTTATCATGTTCTTTTGATCCACAATTTTCAAGGGAGATCCAAAATGTGCTTTCTTAGTTTCAAGAGGAATTTTCTACAAGCATCCCCCTCAATAGTATAGAAAGTAGACAAAGATACCTTATGCACCTTTGTCAAAACCTTTCCACCCACAAACTTATCCATGTAGGATGCAGATTCCTCGCCAGCCAGAAAAGAGTCCTTTCCCTCGAGATTTGAAACACCCTTCCTTCGAAGAACAAAACCACCAGAAGATGAAGGAGAGGAAGCAACCTTATGGGGAGGAGCAAAATGCATAGGTGAAGGAGCCCTGATGGATCCCCCGCCAAGCCAGATCATCAAGGAGCGCAAAATTATAAAGATTTGAAACAAGGAAGAACACACAAAGATGAGTGAAAATTCACAACATAAGAATGTGAACTCCACTATGAAAATTAAAATGTTAATAACATTGAAAATGTTGAAAATGAACCTTATGTATCACCTAATTACATGAGAATCCTTAAATGGTTACTTGAACTATATGAGAACATAATAGATCTAATCTTGATGGAAAAAGGTCATCAAAAATAGTTCAGTTGTGGGTTGTACCAATATGTTCAATTAATACTTTTCTAATAAGACTTTAACCGAACAATGTCAACTTTTTGTGCAGTTGCTAAAGTATTGCAAAATGAGACCATTATTAAGAAAATTGAAGATTCATGTCACCAAAAAGTCAAAAAAAATAGTATTATTGTAAAAAATCTTTTTAATTCTCTAACTTCTATTGGAAAGAATAGGAAGGAAAAAGATAAAAGAGTTGATTGTAAAGTGATCACAACCTCACTAGTAAGCCATCATTTGAGAAAGGCTCATTTAATGAGACAAACTTGTATTGATTTAAATAAAAATCATAAAAAAATGAATAGAGCACTCTCAAGAAGAGGAAGATTCGATAGTCCTCTTCAAAATGATATGTGGGCTTTTAATGGGAGCATGTTGATAAGAAGCTAATTGATAATGTAAAGATGCGAATTGAACAATTTTGGAACTCTCACTCTAGAGTATCACTGAATGTAAAGGATGTTTTAAGTTAAGAATTGTTAATCGAGATCACACATTATATCCTAAAGATTTCTTGGAATGTATTCAAACAATATTGTACAAAAAAAATTGTGAAGCACATCCAAATTTGCAAATCTCACAAAGGGCTTTTGAGTCTTGCAAGCCATTTTATTGTGTATCTATTAATATTCATAATACATGTTGTAAATACCATGTTGAGTTTTTAATGTATCATGAATTATTATGCTGTATTTTTTCTACTATGCATACTAATGAAATGTTGTAGGAGTGTCATGCAACTTCCCAAATCATCCAGGGACTTGTTAGATTCATTTTTATGCATTAGAGGTGATGGTTGCTTATTTTATAGAAATGATTATTTAAATGAAATGTGTTTCCAATGTGGTGGTTTATTGAAGTTTGTAACATGTTTTCATGAGGGTAGAAAACATGATTTTGCTAACAAGATTGTTGAGAAAAAAAGTTTGAGGTAGTTAAATACACATTGAAGAGTGGAGGTGAAGGTTCTAGATGTGAGTTGGTTACAAGAGAGATAAGTATTGTTGATTTTATTTTTTATTTTAAGAAAAAAAAATTCTACAAGTATACAAGGCATAGCCACAAGTCCCAGTGGTTGGATCAACAATTCAAGATGTGTAATGAATATTTCCCTATTGAAACTATTATATCCATGGTTGATTTTACTAAAAATTACACATTGCAACCACAAAATGAGGTACAATCACAATATTACAATTCTATTCAAATTGCTATTTTTGTCCACATAACATATAGACATGCCCGTGATAGTATAAAATAGGATAGGAAGATAATTAGGGAGTAGCTTTTTTACATGACTGATGATAGATCTCATTCATCTGAGTATGTGCAACATTATTTTGAAAAACTTTTTTGAGTTCTTGCATGAAAAAGGTATTGCAATGAGTCCACATCTCATTTGGTCAGATAACTGCACAAGGTAATTCAAGAATGCTCGTATGTTTTATTGGTTGAGTCAGATGCATGTAAAGAGGGGTGTACCACATATTTAGAGTTTTTTAAGTTGGGCATGGAAAAATTGAGCATGATGGTGCAGGTGAATGTGTGAAGAGAGCTTTGGTTAAGGAACAAATGAAGATCAGAGGTTATGCAACATTCAGTGATGTACGTTCTATTGTTGTTTGGTGTACTTATGCATTATCACGAAGAGGGACATTTGATTCATAAGTGTGCAAGTTCTTTTGGTTGGTTGAGGAGGGCATAGTGGGAGACAAATTGGAATGTCAAAAAATTAGATAATCTTCAAAGATGCATTCATTTTGAAGCTCAGATGCAGGTGCATGGACCATATGGACACAAGAGTTGGCTTGTTTTTGTCAGAATTTTATTCAGTGTGATTGGGATCAATGCAAGTCAAGTGAGTGGGTCAATACATGGATTCCATAGTACCTAAACCCTTTATCTATAGCACAATCCCTTTTAGAAGATGAAATGGAAAGTTCACTTGACCACAACAATCTTTCAAATCTTGTACAGCTAGAACATGGCTATGTAGTTGTAGCACTGTAGGGGAATGAAGAGGGATCATACTATTGGTTGGCATGATGTGTACAAGGAAATATGAAGCTAGCACAATCGATGACATATGATGATGGGTTCATGTATCCTATAGGTTTTTTTTTTTTCCAAAACTTGGTTGTGAACGTATATGATTAGAAAGAATGGCATACCTGCATTTGAAGACTATCAGAAACACAAAACCATTCTCATGTATTTGCACCTTGTTATAGCAGCAAATGTTAAGCTATTGAGATATCATGCTAAACCAAGAACAAAGAAATTATGGATAATTGGTAGTGTTGATCATGAAGCATTACTTGATACTTTGAAGATAAGAGATGACCCTTCAGACACACTTGAGTAGCGGATCATTTTTTATATGGGACAGGTATGATATTGTTCATATTATTTTGATTAATGTTCATAATAATTAAATTGCTTGATCTAGTCAAGTTCATCATTTAGGTTGTTTAGAGTAATATAGATTTATTATTCTAAGCATTTTTCCTAGTTTTCATTACCATTTCATTATCATTTAGGTTGTTTAGAATGATATAGATTTTTTATTCTAAGTATATTTAGTTAAACAAAGAAACTAATGAAAGTGATTAAAAACTAATGATCATATAGATTTGTTATTCTAAGTATATTGTGATGTTTGTGACACGATGGACCATGGATTTACTGCAACAATAGCCAATTATGATCCTTTGGTAGAGCTATGCAATAGATTAGTAAATTTGACATTATATTTTCTCTTCTATGGTCTATTATTGAAAATTTTCATAATACTTGTATATAGTTCGATTGCTATCTTGATGGTTGCTACAGGTGCTTGTCACTTCAGATCATCAACTTGCTACTATTTTGAAAGAGCGTGATGATTATTTATTTGTGGTAAGTGATTATTTTGTTATATGTCATTCTATAATTCAATTTCCATATATTAATGTCTACATTTCTTATTGTATCCGTTGTGTTTCCAAATGAGTGAAGAGAGGAGGACTATGTATTAGGGTCATTTGTTGTATGCCTACATGGAATTTTTCAACATATATTTTGTACTATTGATATATGTGACATTTTATGTCCATATGACTCTTTTGTAATAAGCATGTATGACTTTATTGGATACATTGTATACTTTTATCGACATATATCATTGTATAGCCTTACGCCTTTTTTATTAATGCAAATTTTATTTGACCATTGCTATCAAATTATATAGTTGTATCCTAAACTTTTTCAACATGAGGATACTTTGCAACTTACGTGTTTTCATGTGTAAACTTTGTATTCATGCATAAAGTTGTAAACTTCGTATTCATGCATATACTTTGTATTCATGTGTGTACTTCATAACTTACGTGTATTTGAGTACATGCTTTAGCTATTTACATGTATTTGAGTACATGCTTCACTTATTCACTAATTCCTAGCGTAAACCTACCCATTTGAATGTGTTGGAACTGTCGGTTTGGTCGCTTGATGAACAAAAAAAAAGTTACACCACCTTGCAACTTTACATTGCATGCATCTGACACTTTTTTCATCAACTAAAAACTCAACACCATGGGAAAACACATGAGAGATTTCAAAAACTAAGAGAGGTTATTGTAGATGGGTCCTAGGTGATCTTGTAGCCTCAAACAGAATTTTTGTAAGTACCATGGTTTCTGAGTAATAGCTCATCAAAGTTTGCTACCTTTTTGCACTTTGATCTCTTAAGAGACTTTGCCAATACAATGTACCTTGGACTATTTCGACATGTTTGGGTGTGAAACAAGACCTTTCCTAACATAGAACCACCCATCCAAATGTGTTGGAACTGTTGGTTTGGTCGCATGACGAACAAAATAAAAGTTACACCACCTTGAAACTCTACATTGCATGCATCTGACACTTTTTCTATCAACTGAAAACTTGACACCATGGGAAAACAAATTAGAGATCTCAAAAACTAAGAGAGGTTATTGTAGAGGGGACCTACATGACCTTGAAGCCTTAGACAGAATGTTTGAAGAAACATGGTTTTTGAGTAATAGCTCATCAAAATTTTCTTCCCTTTTGCACTTTGGTCTCTTAAGAGACTTCACCGGTACAATGTAGCTCAAACTATTTCGATGTGTTTGGGTGCAAAACAAAATCTTTCCTAGCATAAAAACACCCATCCAAACATGTTAGAACTATCAATTTGGTTGCACAATGAACATAATTAAAGTTACACCACCTTGCAACATTACACTGCATGTATTTGACAATTTTTCCATCTATTGAAAACTCGACACCACAAGAAAACGCATTAGAGACCTCAAAAATTGAGAGAGGTTATTGTAGAGGGGCCCTAGGTGATCCTATAGTCTCAAAAAAAAAATTGTAAGTCTCATGGTTTCTAAGTAATAGGTCATCAAAGTTTGTTTCCTTTTTGCACTTTGGTCTCTTAAGAGAATTTTTCGGTACAATGTAGCTCAGACTATTTCGACGTGTTTGGGTGTGAAATAAGACCTTTCCTAACATAAACCCACCCATTCGAACATGTTGGAATTGTCAGTTTGGTAGCACAAAAAATAAAATGAAAGTTACACCACCTTGCAACTTTACACTGCATGCATCTGACGCTTTTTCCATCAACTAAAAACTTAACAGCATGGGAAAACACTTTCGAGATATCAAAAACTAAGAGAGGTTATTGTAGAGGGGTTCTAGGTGATCTCGTAGCCTTAGAAAAAAATGTTTGTAGGTGCCACAGTTTCTGAGTAATAGCTTGTCAAAGTTTGTTGCCTTTTTGCACTTTGGTCTCTTAAAAGACTTCAATGATACAATGTAGATCAAACTATTTCGACGTGTTTGGGTGTGAAACAAGACCTTTCCTAGCATAAACCCACCCATCTAGACATGTTGGAACTATTGGTTTGGTCACACAATAAACATAATGAAAGTTATACCACCTTACAACTTTACACTGCATACATTTGACGCTTTTTCCATCAACTGAAAACTTGACACCACTGGCAAACGCCTTAGAGATATCAAAAATTGAGAGAGGTTATTATATAGGGGCCCTAGGTGATCCTATAGCCTCAAATTGAATGTTTGTAAGTTCCATGATTTCTGAGTAATAGGTTGTCATTGTTTGTTTCCTTTTTGCACTTTGGTCTCTCAAGAGACTTCACCAGTACAATGTAGCTCAAACTATTTTGGCATGTTTAGGTGCAAAACAAGACCTTTCCTAGAATAAATCCACCCATATAAATGTGTTGAAACTATCATTTTGGTTGCACGATGAAAAAAATGAAAGTTACACCACCTTGCAACTTTACACTGCATGCATATCGGTTTGGTCTAATGGCATGTATGCCATTGAGTTTCATGATAAGTCAATTTGGTCTACTGGCATGTATACCATTGAGTTTCAAGTACACTTATATATTAGGGTTACATGGTGTAGATTATATTTCCATTATATATCAAAAATTTATGCCATGTCTAATGTATTTTTTTATGCATCATAATTGAATGACATTGACTCTTGTCTTTGATTGTTCAAATGGAGTACGACAATTGCGTTAGATTGAATGGCATTTATGAAACCATCCTACCGATTTTGGATTTTGTGTTAATCATACATCATAACTAGTGCTCATTATGGTGTGCTTAGTGTGTTTATTCATGCATGTTGATTATGACTTTTTGAGTGAAATTTCTAATAACATATATGCCACTAACTTGTATGGATTTTAGTTGATGGTTACAAGTTATTGTGTATGGAATTTTTTTGAAAGTTTCTTGTTCATGCATTATGGTTGAGTGACATTGATGCTTCTATGTGACTATATGACATTTGCATGAAGGAATTGATGATATATATCATTTTTTTTGTATGTAGTATTTTGTTGAAAGGTTCCATTATATTTGTATTACATTTATATATTCTTATTTGAAGATTTCATCAAAATCATATAGCAAGTTTGGTGTGGGTCAAGGTTGATTGACATATATGACAATATCATATGAGTGTTATTGCTTTTGTGTAAAGTGTGCATTATGACTAGTGTGCATCAAGCCCATATGGTATGCATAGTTTTCTTATTCATGCATTATTACAATATCATTGTTGTGCATTACGATAATACAAATTGCATGTGGAAGGTCAAATAACATGCATGTCGTGGAGTTGTATTTGGTTTGTTTAATGGTTGTATCACACTCATATGGTGTGCATATATAGTTTTTGCTCATGCATCATGGTTGAGTGATGTCTTATTTGTTGATCATGATTATTATATAGATTTCACATGAACAATCCAATGAACATGTATCTTGTTGAGTTGTAAGGACTTTGTTTGAAGGTTGCATCAAACCCTTATGGTGTACATAATGTTCTTGTTTATGTATCATGGTTGAAAGATAGTGATTCTTATTCATGATGATTTTATACCTTTTACATGAAGGATCTAGTGACATGTTATTAAGCTTGAAGGTTTTAATGGCATGAATGTTGAATTGAGTTGTAATGGTTTTTTATTGATGGTTGCATCACTCATATGGTTTGTATAGAGTGTTTAGCACCATTGAGTGACATTGATTTTTATCAAGATGATTATATTACTTTTGAGTGAACATTGTAATGACATATATTTCATTAAGTTGTATGGGATTTGTTTGATGTTTTTAATCAATCAAAAGAATCAATACCATAAGACTGTCATAAGCTACTCTTTTTATATTTATTGCCTTATCTACGAGACCACAATTCTTTGAGGAATTTTTTCAAACAGTTCTTCTCAACAAATATTATACAATGCTTTTCATACCATTTTTCATTAATTTTAGTTTCTTTAAAAAAAATCAGTTGCCCACTTCATTACAAGATTTAAAAAAACAAAATAATTTCAAAGGTAAATTCATTCAAGAGAGCTTAAAATAATGTGTATTCTCAAATTGAGTGTTCAACATGCAACATATGGAGGTAATCAAATATTTGAAAACTATATTACTCTTCCTCTTTATTGGTACCCCTATGAAACTTTTCCTATAGTCACATTGGTGGTCTTAGCTCAAGTCATTCCTATTATGTTGAAAATTAATGTCTACTAGCTTGTTCAAAAGCACCTATTTTAGGCTTTTAGCCATATCAAAAAGGTAGTAAATTGTTTGATAAAATGCTTTGGTAGACATGTATGAAAAATGTGGTACAATAGAAAAGGCAGTGAATTGTTTAAAAAAATGCCTCAAAGAAATGCAGTCTCATGGAATGTAATGTATGTGAACCTTACTATAAATGAACTCTAACATAGATGGATTACCAATTGTAATTCATAAGTTCTATTAAAATGTAAGTTCGTTAAGCTAAAACATGTTATTGATCATAACTTTAAACCATTATAAAATAATTATACATTCTATTTTGAAGTTTCAAAGTAGAAAGACATGCACACGAGGAACAAATTATATCAAATATCAATTCTTATGTCAAAATGTAGAATAATTGTGTGTGCATATAGAAATTTGGCATATATGCCTACTCAAAACAAGTTTTATAAATTGTGGCATATATGTCATCTCAAGATCTATCAATCCCTAAATGTATCAATCTCTATCAAATCCTAATCTTGTGCTGGATAATCAAAATTGAGCCTCCTCGAAGAACATAGTGGCTCTGAAGTTTCCTGCACAATAACAATTCAAACCATAAATTAGATTAATTATGTGAATGGTTGACAAGATAGACTAGTAAATAGAAACTTATATACTATAATTTAGAAATTATCAATTTAACATCAAAATCACTATATTGAACTATATTATCAAAATCACTATATTGAACTATATTATATCAAAAATGCAATTCTTGTTTACTTCAAGTCTTGCTCTTTTTTCTACAAAATTTTCTACATATGATTGTCCCTTAGGATGATCAAGAGTCCTCGTATAATGAAATGGTCCCACATTTGTCACATTGTTGAATCAAAAAAGGACTATAGCAAGTAAAATAAAATTGATACGAATTAATATATAATTGTTGATAAATAATCACATTTACTAAACATATATCTACTCCTATCTAAACGTATATAGCTGCAATATAAAATAAACACATACCTGTTGCGATGCTTGTACACTAGACGGGCTCATGATGGATGAAGCAGCTAAGATAGTTTCCCATATAAAAAAATGACAAGAATGTAACACAAATTAAATGCACATGCACATATAATCATAATGTTGAGAATATAAAAAAAACATATACCTTTTGTGATGCTTCTTCTAATGTGTCAGGCTCAATCAACATGGATGTAAAAGTACTAGGTTGTTGCATAAACATACAAAATTACATTAGACTATCAATCTATGTACATGTAATATTAAACATAATAGATTTCAAAAATTAACATCTAAATAACAATTTAAATGATACCATATACTGAGTCTCTAGGCCAAATGAAATGGCTGATTGAGTAGCCTCCTGCACTTGTGAAATTTGTTCCTCTATCAGCAACTGTTAAAGATTTCGGCACATAAACATATATTAGTACTAATATCTCTTATAAAATATGAAAGAAAAGATAAAACACACCATGAAATTACTTTAAGTCTTACGGTGCTTCCGCATCATCTCTTCCACCAGATGTCTCTCTTGGAAATGGTCTACTTCATGCTCTCAACTCCTACATTCAACATATCATGCACCTCATAGTCGGATGTGTCCATTGGAGCCTCACTAGACTATCGAAGAGGACCTAAACATATATTGTGGCACAAAATACAGTAATGTGGCACACAAATATGTGTTGAAGAGGAGGGTATACCAGTAGCAATTGATTTAACAGGTGCATCACCATCATGATGGGATGCACTGTCATGTGGTTGCACAACATGTGAGCTCTACATGATAAAATGGTCAATCAATGCATGCATGGTCAAAATTCTCTAACTCCCTGCATCTACAACAATCTCGAGGTAAGGTACTTGAGTTGGGGGAGGAATAGATGGAGCAATAAGAAGTGGGGTGACTCGATGTGCTTTGGGTCTATCTTGAGGAATTTCCCTACCCACACCTTGGAAGTCTCACATATCAAAGTAATTGACATGCCTCCCTAGGACAAACTTGACATATAATTTTTGTAGAAAATACTATGGGATGTTAAGATTGTTGTTGGGCGGTTTATCAAAAACCATCCACCAACATTTCAAGAAATTATCTAATATACCTCCATGTGTGCACCATTTTACTGAAAATTTAGTCTTTTGCACATCTATGGGTTGTCCTGTTTTGGGATTGATGAATAGTTGGGCTAATTGGGCTTTGCTAATATCAATTTCCCTCACTTCATCGTATGATAAACCATTGATATAATGTTTCCTTTGGAACTCTCGCCACTCTGCAAAACCTATTATGCTAGTTTGTGAGAGTTTTGACATTCAAAGTGATTGTTTCTAAAGTGTTTTTCATATTAGAGAACTTAGGGAGTGTCTCATAAATTCAACATATGTTTCTCCATTGATTTAAATTCCTATGGATAGATTCATGGATTGTGGGAACATTTTATATTGGAGAAATCAGTGGTGGAGGAGGATTTGCAGGGTTTTCATCTTGACCAGGGTTGGGATTCTCAGCCATTCTTAAGCCTATTTGATGATGAAAATTTTAAAAATTAACAATCATTTTAATGCAAAAAACCTATTCAAAAACCTATTTTTGAATAAAATTCTTAAAAAATAATGCAAAACTAAAATAAAATTGAAAAAAAACATTAAAATTTATACATACCTTGAATTCTTGTTGATTTGAGAGAAAAACTCCAAGGGGAAACAAATATTTGAGTTGCTCAGTTGCTCCAACACGTGCACAAGGTAAAAAGCACAGTGAAAATGACTCTCGGGTTTTTGTTTTTGTGATTTAATATACAGGAAACAGATATCCATTTTGGAAAAGAATATCCATTTAGTTTATATTGTTTTTTTTCATTTGGTCGGGTCCGGGGACCTAACTTATATGGTATGAGCAATTTTATATGGTATGATGGTTTTTATATTATAACTGTATAGGAGCGAATTTGCACCCGTTGTGTAAGTTCCCCTTTTGCATCCCCTCACCTTAGAAAATCAAACCCAAAGGCGAAATTCCACATCACCCACCTTCCTTCCATCCACTTGGTGTGTGTTTTGTGTGTCGGTGGGGGGATTTTTGACAAGGACACAAGCGTGACACACATATGTTTGCACGACATGTTGTCGTCCCTAACAGATTCCTGCCTCTAGAGTCCGTAGGGACGTTACACTCCTCATTGGGGATGAATTGTAACGCCTTTGTGCAACTAACCAACCCAAAAAATGACTTCTTCTCTTCCATTTTGGTCTTCAAAAGCATTCATTTCCAATCACTTAATCCCCTTTAGCAATTTATTCCATCTTTCACAATCTCTTTAGCATTCTACTCACAGTTCTAGAAACTTTCACAACTCCATTGAGCCTTGCAACAAGCAAGCTTGTTGTAAGTGTGCAAAAAGTAAACTAAATATAATTAAATACATCTCTTAATGAAACATTGTATCAAGATTAAACATGAATTAAACTAATTTAAAACAAAGAAAAGCTTGAAAGAGTCTCATCATCTCCTATCTCCAAAGATTTAAGAGTCACATAAAGGCTCTCAGATGTGAAATGGTGGATAATGAAACTAAATGGTATGATTCTACTGTAAATAAAGCCTGATGGATGAAAGCTACAGTAATAGAAAAACTAAACTATGATGCTAAATGATGCTATGATAATTGATGCTATTGCTAATGATATGATTGCTTGAATGTTGTGAATGTTGCATAGTAAGTTTTCTCAAAGATTCGGGATCCATTTCTTGTGAAAAGAAGTTGTATTTATAGATTTACGGCGACACATTTGCACAGGGGCAGTACGGCAATGGCTGAGATTCAATCTGGAGAATTGAGTGGTGAGAGATTGAGGAGTTGGAGCTGATTATGGGGGTTGTTCCTCCCCATGAAAACACCAGGAAAGATGATAGGAAAGATCAGAGGAAGAAGATTGAGAGGATTGCCTGCAGGTTTGTCCCCGAGGCTTTTCCCGTGAATGCCAGTTACATTAATTAGATTTGAAAAATCTAATTTTATTGGTGAGTGAATAGAGGGATTTGCTTTATGCTTTTATTTAAATATTTTGGTTTATTTAAAATTTTTTTTAATAAAAAGGGGATAAATTTTTTATTGAAAATCAGAAACCAGAATTACAACCAAGCCAAGGGCAAAAGCCCAGAAAGAACATAAAACGCCAACAAGAGCCAAAACCAAATCATTCAGCACCCCTAGTATCCTCAGCAAGAACCCTCCCCAAATCCGAGCTAAGCTCAGGAGGGATTTGAGCCCAATCATAAATCTTCCAATCCACAAGATGCTTTGAAGCCCATTTGGCCAAACAGTCAGTCGTCCTATTCCACTCCCGCGGAATATGGACAAAAGACACTCTCTCCATTAGAGATCTAATCTGCAAAATCTGCTGAACCAGAACCGCCAACTGCCAATTCACATCCAAACTCCTCCCTTGATTCAGTAAGTTAATCAAAACCTGAGAATCAGATTCACAAATAACCCTACGCCACCCCAACTCGTAGGCCCTCCTCAAAGCATAAAGAATCACCCAACCTTCCATAAAATTAATAGTCTGTGTCCCCATATGAATGGAAAAAAGGAACACCACCGAACCGAGGAATCCCGCCCAACCCCTCCAACCCCAGCTGGGCCAGGATTTCCCCTAGACGAACCATCAGTATTAACCTTCAAGGTTCCCACAGGGGGACCCCCCTGCCTCTGCACCCACTGCCTCACGCGACTACCCTTCCGCCCACAAGAGGCCAACGGGGAAAACCCCTATATACCCAATCGGGCCACCACCTCAGCATCCTTCTTATCCAAAGGCAGCTCCACATCCCCTTTGGCGTGGATAGTCTCCTGGATCATCCCAAGAATTTTGCACCACACCTGCTGAACTTGCAACACTTCACCCCAAAAAATTCTCCTATTCCTTTCAAGCCAAATCTGCCACAACAAAAAAATTGGGCCTGCCAGCCACACATCCTGCAAAAAAGAAGCCCTCGAGGGAGGCCTGCCCAAGCTATTTCAAAACTCAACTAAAGAGGAGGCATGAATACAAGGATTTCCCCAAACACTCCACCAGAAATGCCAGAGTTGCAGGGAGAAAGGACACCGGAAGAAAAGGTGCGAAGATTTTTCCTCACCTTTCCCACACATCACACACATAGACGGTCCTTGAAAGCTGCGCATTTGAATCTTGTCCCAAGTCAGGCACTTGTTCCAAGCCAGAATCCAAGCAAAGCAATTACATTTCGGCCAAGAGAACTTATTCCAAACCTTCTTCCACCACGGAACTTCCTCCCCCTCAAACCTTTGAGACAATAACCTCCGATATCTAGATGCAACCGTGTAGTGCCCCTTTGGATTAGGAGACCAAGCAAGAATATCCTTGTCCCTTAAAGGATTACATTGTCTGCTCAAAAGAATACTATGTAGAAGCCTACAATCCTCTTCCATGCCCATAATCGGCCACTCCTCAGGAGTCATCCATCTAGAACTCACAAGTTGGCCCTGGTAAGAAATCACCTTAAAATCACTTACCCGCGTCCAGCCAACATCCTCGAAGCTCCTACTCAAAGCCATCAATTCAGGGAACTGAGATAGGATGGGAGGGTACCCATCCCAGGAATCATACCAGAATTGAACCTCCGTCCCCCTCTGACAAATCCAAAATAAACCATCCTTGATAAGCCTCGCTCCCTTCTTGAGGGTAGCCCAAACAGCTGAGCCCTTACCTAACAGGGGATAACGAGGAATATCCTCTCCAGGAGTACTCTGAAGGTACTTATAGGACAGAATCCTAGCCCAAATCCTATCCTTCTCAGTGCACCATCTCCAATAAAGCTTCACTGCCAACGCTGTCCCAGCCAGAGAGGAATGTCTCAACCCCAAACCCCCAAGCTGCTTAGGACAACAAACAATATCCCACTTAACCAAACTCCACTTGGAAGTCATCACACTACCAGCCCATAAAAACTGTCTGCCAAAGAGTCCAAGCCAAAGAGTCCAACTAAATTTTGGTTTATTTAAATTAGCAAAGGGAAATAAATTATTTAATAAACTATAGAAGTTTGTTTTTATTAAATAAAATAGAAAGGATGTGATAATTAAATAAAAGATTTTAGAATATCAAAATAAATAATATGATAAAATAGAAGAATTAATAGTGAACTTAATATAAATAAATATTTCTATTTATTTACTAAGTAGATGAATTTAAGATTAATTAATCAAATAAATCATATTTAATTAATTATATTATCCGACCATTTTTAGGTGTATATATTTTGCCCCCTCTTTGAAGTGATGTGTTTATGCATTGCTTCGAAAATTTTGTTCTGTTGTTGCTAGTATCGACAAAAAAAATTCAGTATGCCCCAGACATTGATTTTCAAGTAATGATGAATATGCCCCCTCAAGAGATAAATTAATGAATATATGATTTTTTTTATTTTTTTTCAATTTTTTATGATTTTTTAATGATTTGATGATGATTTGATGAATATTTGGTGATGAAATAATTTATCTCCCGATATTTGATGTAGCAAATGAGCCAAGGCGATATTCAATTAATCTCAATAATTATTTTAAATAATGCCACTAAAATTCACTTTAATAACTTATAAAAGCTAAAAAGGTCTTTTTCATCCTCATTTGTGCATTTGACCTTTTGAAAACCTTGTGAGAGATTTTGTGCCACATGGAGAAAGATGCAGATTCCCTATCACACCCACCGTTTTGAGTGTGTACGACGTCACCAGCGCCCAGCTGTGTACAGACCCCTAGTACGTACCCCTTTTTCCCTCATTTTTTGTGTATTTTCCTCATTTTTTTGTGTAGTTTTCATATTTCCATTTTTTGAATTCTTTTAGCGCTTGGCACTTCCATTGTAGTGCTTTCAATTTTTGTTATAGCTCTTTTAGTACTTTAGCGCTTAGGAGCTTTATTTTAGCACGTTTGTAGGTTAGATTAGCGCTTTCAAAAGATTAGTGCTTCAGATAGTTGTATGAGTGCTTTAGTTGGATATATTAGCACTTTTAAGACTTCAGCGCTTAGGTCAAATTGTTTAGCACTTCAACATCCTGTTTTAGCACTCTCATAATGTTAGCGCGTTGACCCAAAAATTTAGTGCATTAATGTCAAAGAATAGCTCTTTTGTAGTTTTGGCACTTTGACCATCTGTAATAGCGCTTTTGTCTAATAAAGTGGCGCATTTCTTTTCGTTTAGCACGTTGAATTCCTATTTTAGCACTTTCAAAATCAAATTGATGTGTTTTGTCAAATTTTCCTTGAATTTTCCTTGATTTTTGTCGATCTTTGATCGTGTCAGCCTTTGGTTTGATTCGATTGATAGTCTTGATCAAGTAGATCATGTTTGACCTAATGATAGGCGAGGTCTGATGTTTGGATTTGATGATAATTATCCTCATGATAGGCAAGGATTAATCTTCGTTTTGCTGATAAAACTCATGATAGGCGAGGTTGATTTGATGTGTTGATGATTGACCTCATGATAGGTGAGGTTCAAGGATACTTGATGATTTGACCTCATGATAGGTGGGGTTCAATGATGTTTTCTCATGAGATTTTGATCCAAAGTCTCACCAAGAGTTTATTAGTTTTGATAAGATTTTTGATGTTTGATGATTGACAAAAATGACTGATTTTGAATTATTTCCTAATAATAGGAGCCATTGGAGAACCTTTAGGTTAG
>VDFB02181524.1:0-30067 GCA_007258455.2 Sequoia sempervirens | reverse complement strand
GACAACTCTCTCTCTCTCTCTTAAAATTCTCCCTCCCTCCAAAGACATACATAAACACATACAAGCATAATACATATGTACATAAAATCCTACATCCATACAATATACATGCACTAATACATATAGGCATACATACATACAAGGATATATACATACATTAACATTAACGAAGACATAACATTAATGAAGACATAATGCAAGCGCGTTATGTCTTGCTTGGCATGTATCCCAGATAAGCAAAATGTCAAAACTAGGAAATAATGCGCTTGCATTATAACGCGAGCGCGTTATATTTTTCTTTGGGAATCCCCGAGCCTTAGCATTGGTAGTTGCCTTGGAATACCAACCCAAAGGTTGGAGGGCATTCCCAATGACCAGAGGTGTGTTTTTGCAAATTCTACAATTTTTTCACATAATTGGGTTCGTGCTCACCATCAGGATTGCATCTGGTTCAATATTGACAAAAGAAAACACATAGGTAATGTTAGGTTCTCTCTTAGCTATCCAACGATGTAATTTTTTTCACTTTTTAACAATGTTAAGCCTTTCATCCATAATTTCTTTTTTTTGTATGTCTCTTTTTCGCCAAAGCAGCTTTTTTTGTTATAAATTAACCGTTCATTGAAATTTCAAATAAATTACATTTTTAGAAACTAGACTCCATTCTAAAATTTAAAAAAAAAAAAATTAATTACCTTAAAAAATTTTTAGGGGGAGCACGGCCAAAATTTTGCTTTTCAGGAAGTGCCCACTTAGAAAATTAGTAAAAAATCAAATATTCATTAAAAAATTATCAGAAAAATTGTGCATCAACTAGATACTGTTAGCTAACTTTTGATTGTAGCGATTTTTAAAATACTACAAAAAAGTTCACCGTGCTCAGGTCGTACAAGAGTTGCTATGTTATGTTTTCTGACAAAAATAGCACCAATTTGTGTACGTCCCTCTTTTGAACCCCTTAATCTCAACCATTTTCAAAATAAATTAGTTTAGAAAGTAGACTCAGAGCACTTCGATCCTTGTTTTTGTTCCATCTCAAAATTTTGAGTGTAACTATCCTCAATTTCATATCCAAGGTCAGTATTTCCTGATTTCAGAAAAAAAGTGGCCACTTAAGCCCCCTTTTTGGGAACCATCTTGGTGCACTTACCAAGCAATATCAAGTTTCCTCCTACTAGAACTCAAGGATGAGGGAAAGAGATGACACCACATTGAGATAATGAAGCTTCATCAACTTGCAAAGATGGTGGAGCTACAAAAAAGAACATTGTAGAAGCCAAGTATAGAGAAAGAATCACCAAGAAGAGAGCAAGAGTGAGCTTGAGAGAATGAGAGAATGATAAATAAGTTACAAGAATGAATGAGAGAATGAGAGAATTGCATGCAAGAGTGAAGAAAGGAGTTTGAATTTTCAAATGAAGGTAATAGGCTAATTTTCATCAGTGAAGGGAGGACATAAGATGTTACCTTCATAGCCAACTGAAGATGTAGTAGTTCTACATATTCTAGAGGTAGGAATCCTACCAAGACATAAGTGTGGTGCATAGATGTCTACATAGCACACGTGCATCCCCAATAAAAATTCCTCTACTATTGCAAAAAGATAAATGCATAAGGAATAATTTGACGGTGGAAAGTTTGCATCATTTGACTTATAGTTTCTAAATTAAAGGTAAAATAAATGGGGAATTTTCCAAGGGTGCAAATTCGTAACATTACAATTAATTACTTCTAAAGGAATTAGTTATTTTGATTAAAAAAGTAGGGTTTAGGGCCCTGATCCCATACAAAAACAAGAAACAAGCCTCACAACCAACAGATCAAACCAAAGAAAGACAACAAATATAAAACAAGCCTCCCAACTAGCAGTACAAACCAAAACTAGGCCTACAAGCCACCCACAAAGCTGCAACAAGAATCAACAACCCATCAACAAGAGCCACCCAAAAAGAAGAATAGACTACACTTGCTGCAATAGAGACCTAAAACCCTTACAAGCAGGTTTTGATGGGACCTAAAACCTAGACCACCAAACCTAGAAAATCATAAACACGCTTCAAAAAAGTTGATCCTATCAACACTCCTTGAGATAGCCAACCCATAACAAACCTATCACTAAACAAACCAATTTTTGAGCCACAAATAATAGTAAAATATAAGGAACAAAGGAATCCCATCATTTAGCTTACCTCTCCACCTCTATAGGAGAAGTATTAAGAATACCCTTTCCATAATTTAGCTAAGACTCTCCAACATACCTAAACTTTACCTCAATAGGAGCGACCTCCACCTCAAAGGGAGCTACAAGGGAGAAGACCTACTAAAGAAGCATGAGCAACCCACTATAGCCATAGAACCCATCTCCACCTCAAAAGGAGACACAATCTACATAGCCAAAAGGATAGAAAACACTCATGCAAAGAGAGTAAACTTAGCAACCATGGACAATAGAAGCACTTGGGCCTTCCTAATGGACATTGAAAGAAACCCAACCATAAAAAAGTGCATGAAAATTTAGGGAATCCACTACACCCTTGAAGACCATTAGCAAACCAACCAGCATCTCCACCACAATAGGGGTAAGCATTCTAGAAAAGAAGGTAGAAAAGGATTCCTCATACAACAAGTTCAATTGGGATAGTAGAGAACCCTTTATGCACAACCCATCCACCAACTTCAAATCCAAAACTAGAGTAGCATAGGCTCCCATTAGCTCCAAAAATATAAGGTCATTCAACAACAACTGAGTAGTCCACACCAAAAACAACACAAAAGTAGTTGCAAAATTGGTTCAACCTAATAGAAACACCACTCCCAAAAGAGCTAGACAACACATCTTCTTTCAAGGGGTCATAAGTGTCCTTCCAAAGCCACCACCAATAGAATACTATCTGTAAAAAACAATAACACAAACCCATTAAATTTAAAATCTTCAACATACATAAGGGATTCAAAATAGCTCCATGAAGGAGAGAGAGAATTAGTAAAATCAAAGGGGAAGCAAACTCTTCCCTAAACAAAACACACCCCAATACTAGTCATAGTCTTTAAAGACCACCTAGGGTTAAACACCTAGAATAGAAGAAAAATCAAGAAATCTCCAAAAGGAAGAGAAGAACGTCACCAGAAGCCAACAATGCTAAAGATGCTATCACCCTCAAACATAAGAAGCTAAAAGAATATGGCCTCTTCAAAACAAACCACATTAGTAGAGAAACCCTTCACACAGAAGGCACCCACATCTAGTCTATAGGAAAAACATTCAACCTAAAAATAATCAACAAGAAGCTCCACACATAAGTAGCAAGGGCCACCCTCGGCTGCACAAAGAACTTCAACCCCAAAGAGGCCAAACCCAACCCCAAATAGTGCAAGAACCAAAAATGTGGGCGTAGACTAGAGGGAAAAAAGAAACACTATGAGTAGGTAGAAGAGACTCCAAAAGAGACCTCCTTCTGCATAGAAGAAAGCCATAACAAGCCAAGGCAAGAAACTAAACATAGGACACTAGAAGAGGAATAAACCAGTGACCACACCAAGATGGAAATGTCCCTAGCACCAGGGGAGCCCCAAAAGCCCAAATTGACCCTAATGGAGCCAACAAGCAACTTCAGAGTAGAAACCCACTTCAAAGACAAACCAAAGAAGCAAATAGGTGCTTAGGAATAAATGACATGTCCAAAATGAGCTCCCTAGCAACCAAAAAAGGCCTCTATGCAAGGACCCCTTTTAACCCAATAAAGGAAAGGACTAGCACCAAATTCCACATCAAGAGAGAGCAACAAACACAACAAAGGAATTTGTGTTATACATTGATCATAAAACAATTTATTATTTAAAAAACTAAGTTTTGTTGAATTAGATACATATGGGAATATGAGATGGGTATAATCCATGCAATGTTATACTTTTTTAAAGCTTGGGGTTAGAATTTCAAATTAGGTTACAAGTGTGTTGATTAAGAGAAAAAATGCTAATAGAGATGAGAGTAGAGGTAGTTAGATTTGAAGAGTAGAAACACTTGTATGGAATTGATCTAGACTTTTCAAATGCATGGAAAGAATTTATGGAACTAGTAAGTGTAGACAATATTAAGTTGGACTTGAGTATTTTATCCAAAATTATATGTTCAAATTATTTGTGCATTCATATAATCTCAATGAAGGATAATTTAGTCATAGAGAAAAATACTGATGGTTTAGAAAGACATTTTAGAATAGATAAGATAGTTGAATTAATGAGAGAACTATTTTTAGCCACAAATATATAGGATAAGACAAAAAATTTCAATCTTGTAAAATTTATCAAGTTTTAAAGAAAAGACTTAAAATATTAATTTGTATCAACCACTAGCAATCTTAGGAAAATCGTGGAAAGATAGAAGTATAGATTTTGTATTTGGATTTTTAAGTACACAAAGAGGGCATGATTCAATATTTGTAGTAGTGGATAGATTTTGTAAGATAGTGTATTTCATTACACGTAAGAAAAATAATGATGCACTTTACATAGATTATTTATATTTCAAATAATTTGAACTTGGTTACATGGTTGTCCAAGGATTATTAATTTAGATAAAGGCACAAATTTTGTTGAGTAGTTTTAGAGGACCTTGTGGAAGAAGATGAAGAAAAAATTGAAATTTAGGTCAACATATCACCCATATACTGATAAGAAAATAGAAGTGGTAAATAAGAGTTTAGGTAATTTATTGAGATGCTTTGTTGGAGAGAAGATAAGAAATTAGGTCATGGTTTTACTACAAGTAGAGTTTGGATATAATAATTTAGTAAACTAGAGAAAAAAGGAAGAAATCATGCATAGTTGCATATGGTAGTAATCCAATGGATTTTTAGAGTTGAGAGATCTCAACAATGAAGAGAAGAGGAGTGCACATGTAGGAAAATCTGTAGAACATATAAAGGGAGTGTATGTGAGAGTAAGAGGTTAGTTGGAAAAAATGAATGATAGATATAAGAAGAAAGTTTATTAGAAAAGAAGACATAAGGAGTTTTTAGTTGGAGAAGAATTGATGGTAAACCTTAAAATAGAGGTATTTCTAATTGGAATATACAATATGTTGAAGATAATTAAAAAAAAAATGGTCCTTACAAAATTGTGAAAATGTTTGATTCAAGAAATATATATGAAGAGTTCCTTGAAGGTTTATACATATCATTGGTGTTTAACATTGTACATATTTCTCAAGACCACAAAGGATAATTTGGTGAAGTTTAAATATATGCTTGAAGAAGATTCACCTTCAATTTATAAGGTTGAGGTAGACCATCTAAGTTTTTTTCTTGTTATTGGAAAGTGAAGGAATCACTTTTCAAATAATCATAATTGTTTGATGTAGGAGCGTCGTGAGGTTTAAGAGAAATCTTGTGTCACCCAAAACTATTTTCTTTTTATTTTCCTTCTGTTTTTGTAGTTTTTTCTCTTTTCTATTCATTACTCAATTCATCACGAATTCTACCATATTTCGCAACACATGTTGATCTCACCTTATGGTTGGAAATATATGTTTATAAGAGCTCAAAATGTTGAATTTAATTTATTGGATATTTGAATCTCCACAAAGGTAAAATTCACTGTGAGACTCACTACAAAGGTAAAATTCACTTCTAGACTCACTACTAGCATAATAAGATTACTAGTCAACTTCACTATTTGAGGTTTGTGATAACTCTCCAAAGTTTATGGTTATAAAGGAACATGTTTTCAAGTTTATTTGACCTAGAAGAGATTTTGGTATGAACTACATTGAGTTTCATTTATCCATCTTCACCAATTTCATTGTAAAAGGTTTTTCTATATCTTTCTTAAGACATTGAGCTTTGCACATTTTTATGGTTGACTGGTATCATTCCTAAGACTTGAAGATGCTATATTGAAAAGTAGTTCATTTAAGAGGGAAGATGATAGAGAGTATACAATTCCATTTTGAAGCTTCACATTGGATTGTATTGTAATATATTTGAATTATGTAATTTACAATGAAATAGTTAAGTATTAGCATGATGAAAGCCCATTGTGGTAGACTTTAATTGTTTTGTGGCTATAAATTGATAAGAATCATATATTTTTAATCATTTCATTGGAGTTCCATTGTGTGTCATTTCAATTTGTTATATGGTTGGGCAATCTTTCATTAGATCCTCCATGAATAACTACATCAAATTGCCCATGCACCCACAAGCCCCTACATCACAAGTTAACAATGCACTCAATTTGGCTCATAAATATCATCTCGAGGGAGGACTGAATGCAAATTTGAATTTTGAAAGTTATGAATTCATTTCTGTACATACACAACTAAACTAAAATAGTAATTTAATAACTTGAATATGTTAAATTAAAATTATTTGCCAACTCTTATATTAAAATATATCACATATATAAAGCATCACATTAAGAATAATCATATTAAAATAAACTAAAAGAATAAATAAAATACTGTAATTAATTATTCAGAACTTCGACAAAACTATTTAATTATTAATGGTATCTCTTTTTATGTAACTTCTTCCTTTACAAAGCGAAGGAGGATAAGAATGAAGGAAGTGTACGAAGATGAAGAGACAGAGAGAATATGGAAACGAGCAAATTACATAAAGAACGACGTCCCTTCTTTAATTAGCTTTTTCATTTGAAAGGTGACAGGTGATAAAGAATAAATGAACGATATGAGCAAAGTGAAAAGATATGATTGCATCCTCCCATTAATTCACTCGGCATGTCGTATCTAAAGTGGCTCGAATAACTGTACGTGTAAAGTACAGACTCGTTCACATATCTTGGAGTGCATGTACACCGTCAGACCACGGTAATTTGGTTACCGGAAAACTATGGGGAACAGGTTGGAGTCCTTTACTTTAATAAAGGATTTGGCATCTATGCTCAAGGAAACTTAAAGAGGTTAAGATTTTTATAAAGAAGGGAGAAGCTTGACGTTACTCCATCCTGGTCAAGTTCTAGCAGATCTAAGCTGGAAAGATCATGGACACTGAAAATACTCACATTGTTCAATGTTTGGAAGAAAATCGAGAAAATTCATACGTTCCAGAAGTGGAAGGAGATAGAAGGCGTGCGAGCATTTTCATGGTGCCAAAAACACTGAAAGGAAATGATGTGATGTACACTCCTCAGGTTATATCAATGGGGCCTTATCACTTCCTCAAAACTCATCTTGCTGAAATGGAATCTGAGAAATCTAAAATCATTGCACGGGCAGTCATGAATAAGCTTCCTCCTCATTTCTTCACTCCACTTCAAATGGTTCGAGAAGGCCGTAGCCTTTCAGATTTGCAGGAGGACAACATTTTTGGAAGGGTGGTTCATGGCTGTAGGGACTGCTATGGGGATGCCCAATTCCTCCAAAATCTGAACGAGGAGACCTTCGCCATGATGATGTTTAGGGATGCTTCCTTCCTCCTCGTTTTCCTCGCACACCATGTAGCCAATCGTCAACAGAATAAAAATGGCCTACCTTATAAAAAACAATCTCATTCGGATGGTGGCAGCCCATTCCAGGGTCTCAGGTCAGGTAAAGGTCTGTATTTAGATGTCATTAAAGATGTCATCAAATTTGAAAATCAAATCCCACTTTTGGCCTTAAAGTCACTCTATGAATTTATTGGTGATCCAAATCAAAGTTTTCAGGCTTTTGTTGCTCAAATATGTTCTTATTATTCCCCATTGTGGATTCAGCCCAATGAAGATTCAGATTTAGTTAGCAAACTTCATCTCCTGCATTGCATCCACGCAACAATTTATAACAAGTCTCGTAAGAGCGTTGGCCAACGCCCTACTAATGGCTGGTCTCCTTTTACATGGCTTAAAAAGCAGAGTCTACGTCTCAGAGATAGAAATAGAAATAGAAATAGAAATAGTAAGAAGGGTGATAAAAAGGCACAGGATCCCAGTCGCCTGTTTGGATCGAATGTGCTTCCCTCTGCTTTAAAATTAAGCAAAGCCGGAGTAAAATTCAGGCATTACGAGGGAGGCATTGAACAGATAAGGTTTGACAAAGCTCAGTCTACTTTGTATCTTCCTGTTTTGAAGATTGGTATTATGACACAGACAATCATTAGAAACTTAATAGCCTTTGAGTTGTGTTCATCAGAGAGTGAAGAAAATGCCGTTACTAGTTTTGCTCGTCTGTTGGAGGAGCTGACTCAAGGCTACGAGGATGCAGAGGTGTTGAGAAGAAACGGAATCCTTGTCAACTGGGTCGGGGGCGATGATAGGATGGTGGAGATTGTGAGAAGCTTGAGCAGCTCTACATGGAAACCATACTTCAAACCTGTTAACGATGCGAGAAGCAGTCTCAAGACTTACTACTCAACAAGAACCTGGAAAATCCTGTGGAGTGAATTTCTAGACACATATTGCTCAAAACCATGGGTTTTAATATCTGCTGTCGCGGCCACTGTGTTGCTTGTTATGACTGCTCTGCAAGTTTTATGTTTGTTCTACACCTGCAATAAAAACGCCTAGATCATTTGTTCTTTCCAGAACCATCAAAATTGTGAAGCTTCTTTTATTACAATAATGGCAGATGTTTCAGTCATTATTAATAATGATGAAACCTTGTTATATGCGTCAACTGTATTCATGTGATAGGTTGTAGTTGAATTATATTCATTTGAGACGTCAAAAATACTAAGGATGCAATCGTAAGCAATAAAAACGAATTAATGGGTTACAACTATTGATGTCAAAATTACATCAAGTTGAGATAGAGGCTGATTATAAATGTGAGTCCTACTCTTGAAATACTTAATTAAAACTCATAAACAAAATCACATGCTTAGAGTTTATTACACTAGTATTTACTATAAACATCTTTTAAACATCACTTATATATATAATATTTATTTGTTGTTTTTTTAAGTGCGTTTTGGTTAGGATTTCCAAGATGTATGGTTGTAGTCTTTCTTTTGACAAGTATGTTTTATAAGATACAAACAAATTTAAGTAACAATTTACTCATAACAAGTATTTGTAATATACAATTTATTGTTATTTTGTAATAATTGTAGTAACTAAAATACATTTACAATCAATAAAATAATTACTAATAAAGTGATAATCCCCTCTCAATAAATAGAGTTGATTAACAATAATTCATAGCAAAATTTCTTTATAATATTACCACAATCCATGGTATGTTGACAATCACCTCCTATCTAGACACAAATATGTCTAAATACCATCCCTTTGCTCGATATTGAGATAGGGAGAGGATTTTCCCACTCCATTCACTACACTCTCATCGCTGAACTACACAAATTGGATGGATACATTGAAGCTAGCTTAGTACAACCATTCATGTGTTTCTATTCACCAAGGAAAGAACATGGCATCATAGGATATACTGCCAATACCAATTATGTCATCAAAGGGTATCTTGAACTAGTTGAGCCCTATGTTATTTTCAATTTAATCATAAAATATATTAAATTAATTATACATTTAAGCATATCCAAAGAATTAGTATACAATAGAAAACTTTAATATATAATTATTCAACAATTACACTTTCTAGTTTAATCAAATGGTAGTGCAATTCTAAACAAGTGAACAATGAAAATTTCAACGAATAGGTAAATATTTATCTTGGCATATTTCAATCATAAAAAAATGGATTGAGTCAATCATAGAGAAATAAAAATAATTACACTTACATGTTTTTAGTTTACAATGATATAACCCACTTTACAACATATAAAGTTAATTACATGATTTATTAGTTCAAAAATAAAAAGAAAGGCGAAGGATAATTAACTTAGAATCCATCAAAATTCTTGATATATGTAGCGCTCCAAAAATTAAAAGTAAAGACATTATCAATCATTCAATCCGTTTCAAAAAGGTTTTCCAGTAATTAATATTATTCATAAAAACTTCCGAAATGAGCTCAATAAGAGAATTTAAATTGCATTTCATGTATAATAATAATATCAATTTATCAAGATTATACAAAGCATAAGTACATCAATAAATTATCTCATATACATATTCAACCATACTCGGAAGAAATCAACAATTCCAATAGAACATCTTTTCTATGCTAAGTCATAAAACTTTAATTTCCTCAAATCAATGTTACATTAGATTCTTTCAAGCCATACTTCTATTTCAAAGTTTCATTAAAGAATGTCAAATACATATACATTTATAATGGGCTTCACAAGCCAATCCAGAATAATACACAAGTACATCAATAGCAAATGAAACTTGGAACCTCCAACTGCCGTGACACCCTCAGTCTGCTTGCGAGCTGGGGCCAAGAGTGTGATTCAGGCGCCTTTTCCGCCCAACCACGAAGTACATGACTTCCCCGGGTCCCTTCCTAACTTGAAGGAATGCCCGGCCCTGCATAAAGGAGCCTAGCAACCCGAAACAGTAAAACAGGAGGGAAACTCTCGATGCATGCCTGGTGCCTATATGCATTTCTAACATGAGAAAAACACATTTCTTGCAACAGGAGGTGGCAGAGACTCAAATAAATATATGTTTCTAAGCTTTTAAAACAAACCCATCTATTTCAATGGTACAAGTGCTTGGCCAAGCATAAATAATACAAGTAAATGGTAGTTTAGAAAAGGTAATACTACTGTCTCTGTTGGTCCACCTTCGGCACCCTGTCCCGGAAGTTACCAAAAGTAAAGTATGAATAAATACCAAAGCAGAAAGTTGTGCATTTTCTTACATGTTTCATTCATTCAATTGATTCTAAAAAGAATTTCAAATGTGAATTCCAGAACATCCTTTGAAAGAAAAATTATAAATTTAGTAGTAGGATTTCGTTTACTCTTTTGTAAGTAATCCTTTTCTGATTTGGAAAAAGGCTCTGTTTTTAAAGAAGAACATGTATGTCAAAATACTATCAGTGCACTATTAGAAAGAAAGATTTAATTAATTTGTTTGAATGGAACAGTGTTTTCTGATTTCAGTATGTACTTCTATTCTTTCCAAATTCAGGCTGACTGATAGTGTAATTCCTAATTTTAATACAGGTTTCAGAGTATTAGTAATATACTGAAACAGTGCAATTTGTTCAGAATATCAGAGGTTTGAAAGATAATCTTGCATTCAAATTTTATATTGTATTCCTTTACTCAGGATTGTACTTTTGTATGTAAGTATATGACAAAGTAATCAAGAAGATTTTCAGTTTACATGGTTTCGCAGAAATACTTCTGTTCTTGTTCCAGGTTTAACATTTCTGAGATATTTGTGTATATTTAACAGAGATCATATCACTTTTTGGAAATGGTTTTCCTGTTCAAACTTGCATTTTGGTATATATATGCATGGATATAAATAATATATATATATATATATATGTATACATATACAGCTAAGTGTATATGTGTATATATATATATATATATATGTGTGTGTGTGTGTGTGTGTGTAAAAATTCATATACAGCTGAGTGTAAATTTTGAAGAAAGAAATACTGGTTTTTTTATAACTGTTCAAAAGTTCTCTGGCCGTGCACACAGAATATAAACATTTTTCAGGGTTTCCCTACTGGCGTTGAGCATCATAAGGGCGTAGGAAGCCCTTGCCCCTCCCATGGGGAGGGGGCGGGCTGTGAGGGGCTCGCGCCTCCTCCACAGGCCGCGGCCTGTGGAGGGCGCGAGCCTCCCACAGTGCCGCGTCCTTCCCATGGGGAGGACAAGGGATTAAATCCCTATCCTTATTCCAGTGTAATACAATTTCAAAACTCAAAATAAAGAAGACATTTTGCCCAGTATATACTGCATTCGAATTTATCTCAAAGGCATTTTGAATTTATTTCAGATGATAGAGTTTTATGTAGAAATTATATGCATATATATATATGTATATATGCGCGGGAATTCAGATTCCTGTGCATATATATATATATGTTTATGTATATTTCCAGTTATAATTGAGAGCAATTTAATAAATTGCAGCTTCTTTTTTTTTTTCAACAGAATGTAACCCTAATCTGGAAGAAAAGATTGGGTATTCTATATTGCAACAACGAGAAGTAAACTATTACCCAGATTCAGAAATAAAATCAGAAGAGAAATCTCAGTTATCTGTAATCATTTCATGGAATGATGCATTTCATATCTTCAATTTCCTTACTGCAATTTTAAACTAAATGAAGGCAAGGCATGAAAAGAACCTGGCAATTTTTCTCCAGTGCAGATGCACAGTAATACCTTCTTGTCGCCTCTTTTCAGAGCTCTCAGATATGTCTGAATGAATGTTCTCTTTTCTCTCTTAAAGCTTTATTCCTCTTTTCAAGGATCATGCAGAGTATTTCTAGATGACAGATAAATTTCTCATGCAAATTCTAAAGATTGCCACATGCCAACAACATTGTTGGTTTTAAGGAAAAATTTCCAGAGCCCAAAGTTCTCTCGGGCTGTTCATTCCTCTTTATTTTGGAAAAATAACCATATGCAAATAGAAATATCTCCCCTTTATACAAACCAATTATTTCATTATATGCAAACATAATTTTTTTACTTTATTATTTGTTTTGTTTTATTTTTTTCCTATATATTATATTTCTTTTAAAATCAATTTTTTTTCCTTTTTATTGCACAAAAATAGATGGGATAAATTAAAATAGAATAAACCATATTCTCTTCACAATTTTTTTATGGTTAATTAAACTATATTTTAATTTTTCTATGCTAATCAATTTCAAACAATCATATTGAAAACAGACATGACCTAATGCAGCTACATGATTTTATGTGGTGTGTGCGTAATCGAGAGCTTCTCCTCTTTTACCATATCGGGAAGCTAACCTTCTTTTCCTCAATCACACTCTTGGCCTTCGATCACCTACAACTCAAATGCACTCAGGCGTGCAAAAATGAAAGTGTATTAGTAACCAATATAGAAATATAAATTTAAGCAATAATTAAATCAACATTCCTATTTTTGTATCATTTTAAAATAAAATGCACTCATAATTCTGAAAGAAAACAATTATTTTTCTACATTTCCACATACCAAAGCATTGTATTATATTATATTGCTCTAACACGTATCATAATTCATATATTAAATCCCACAAAGTCATGGTCAAACAACATCAAAGTAAGTCATGATCCAAATAGCATCAAAGTAAGTCATGGTCAAAATAGCATCAAAGTAAGTCATGGTCAAACAGCATCAAAGTACGAGATGTGACATCCTTCCCCACTTGGGAAGAGACATCGTCTCGATGTCTAAAAGCAAATCCACACAATAGAGTTTGAAGTATCAGTGTATCATAGTCACAATATGCATAAAAAGAAAAGTAAGCTATAACCTCAAATGAGGAAAAGATCTGTTAATGTCATCTGTATTTTCCTAGGTGGTATTATCCATCGAATATTGGTCCCACTGGACCCTGCACTCCACAATATCATGGTTCCACAACTTAACGTTGCGCCTCCCAGAATCCTGGTGGGCTCTGCTAGCACCACCCTTGAATCCTGCTAAGTGTGCCAGTCATGCACACCACACATATGGTATTACTACCATTCAATTATATCCAAGTAACAAATATCTCTTGCACCAGAGCTTACAAGAATAACATCACATCTTTCGAGCTTAAGAATTTATTCACTCTCATTAGTATAAGTATAGAGAACATTTCTCGTTCAAGCATAAGTATCAGTGTAGTTAAGGAAACAATTTTCTATGCTATGAGTATAAACACCCATACAGAAGTGTCATTGCACAAAGCATGAGAAGTGCATTATTGCACAAGCACCATTCTCATATAATACACATGTAAGTACCTTTACTAAAAGAAAACAATCAAGCATACATGATCCACCCTATCAATCATTCATACCTTGTCTGCAAGACAAGTCGAGAAAACTTATCTAAACATCCTTACCATTGAAGGCCCCTTAAGGCATCTCAACTTTTTGTTCTTCAAAAATCTCATGGATTCTACAAGACCCATATCCTCAATCATCAACTTTCCCAAAGTCTAGTACCATAATGAACATTCTTTCCTTTAAAACATCCCTTCTTAGGTTTCCTGCCTTCGAGAAGGCTCAACCAAGATTATCTATTATTATCCAATTTATTTACTTCACATATAAATTACAAATAGAAAAACAACTGCAAAGGTGCTCCAACGAGGTCCAAACTAACCATTGTGCACACCGACTATACTGAGACTAGGTCACTTGCAATCCATTCCTTTGACAATTCTGATTTTTGAACTTTCTCTTCTTATATTCAGTGCCCTTTATCTTCCTTTGAATTATACTTCATTTATTTCATCTTTTACATCTTACTTATTATTTATTCCTTAATCAATCCTTATTTTACTTCCATTACCAACTATTGGTTTCTTCTAGTTTAGAATACCTTTCTGTAACTTCCTTATCCATTTTTAGTTCTACAACACTTTTATTATCCCTTTTTTTTTAATAATACATTCTATATATCAAACTTCAATCAACATTTCCAATCTTACCTTTTTCTTCTCATTCCACGCTATTCTTCTTGTCTCAAGGGTTTCTCCTTCCTTTCAACTTCCATTACTATTATATTGTCATTTTAGTCTTTCATTCTTCCATTCAAACTTTATGTTACCACAACATCTTACATTTTATTAATCAATACATAGCTATGAGGAATTTCCATTCCTATGCCCTTATCCATCCTAAAATATCTTCTTATGATCTAACAATACATGTTGCCAAAGTGTTTCTTTGCTCTACCCTTTCACCACCTGCAACACCTCCCTACTTTCCATTTGTGTTCCATTACATCCACCTTAATTGAAACTTACTACACAACCACTTTGCTTTCTCAACTAACATCCTCCTACCATTACCTATTATATCATCATACCAAAACAAGTTTTTCTCAAAACTCAAGGGATATACTTAGGAATCAATCCATAAAGCATGTTTTCAAATTTTCTTTTGTACTATCTAGACACGGTGTCCTCTCATATAGTAATACCAACAAGATATACAAAAATAATAGGCCCATAGCAACACCGGTGTTCAAAACTTTCCTATTATTTCAAAATTAAATACTTGTATCAGACAGCGTATTAAGGAATTCAATCTATCGTAATTCTATCAACATACATACCATGAACTGAAGTACTCTCTGTATTATACCCCCTCATACAATCTATCAGAGGTCCATCATGGACATGATAGAGCACATAACATGAAACTTGACCATCAATTTAAAACATTCAAGCATAGCCACCATTTAGAAAAAATTAAATCAAATCCAAGGAAAAGAAAAGTCGATTTCAACAATAAGGCATAAAATGTGCACCATTTCAACAATAATTCACACATGACCATAATGGTCGCAAGATAAATAAGTATCAAAAATTTGATGTCTATACTTACTCATGCCCATAAATAAAAATTCAACTTTGGCCTACACGCCATTCAATAAATTGAACAAAAACAATAAAATAAATGAGTAAATAAATAAATAAGATATCAAATTTTTTTAAGTTACATAACATATGAACTATGTGACTAACTCTAGTGCATCAGAGAGGGAGTACAATACCCAACCATACCTAGGTTTCAAAATCCGAGGTAAGTAAGAGAGCACATTCAATCATAGTGTACAGTGAGTCATCTAAAACCCAGTCACACAAAACAAGAGATCCATTCTACTTCATCATCCAACATCGTTGAAGATGCCAAACAACAAAAATTGCATTCCTTTCAAGGGAACTTCAATCACCACGTAATGACACACATGGTCAAACACTAGCGAACATCCACAACCCAAGGTATCCAAATGCTTCATTCACAATGAAAAGCAATTACCAATTCCCACTTTATAGATATACACCATTCATATGGATAACGCATTACTACAACATTCACACATTAATTACCTGAAGTTCTCATTCGCATAAATAAATATGCCAAAATACACACACACGGGATATGAAAACAAAAATTATTCAAGTGCGTCACTTACACAAGGTAAGTATACCATCTCTAACATAATATGAAGAACAAGCTTGAGCGCTTTACTCGCACTAACCATAGACAATCATAAGTGCATTACTCGCACATTATACATGTATATATGCAAAGTTCCTAACTCACACGATGCATTACTCACACATTGTACATGTATATATGCAAAGTGCCTACTCACACGATGCATTACTCACACCAAATATAAATCAAACAGGAGTGCATTACTCGCACAATATATGCAAAGTGCATATTCGTAAATATATCATTTATATAAATCCAGCATATAGGACTCATAAGGTCTCACAAGATCAAAACTCATGCCCTGTCAATAAGGCTGACACTGATAACTTATCTGAACAAAAATTTTCTCCTAGGACCATATCGAAGACTCCTAAGGAGGCTTAACTTGTATTTACTAAAGATCACAAGGATCATACACACATCCCGATTAGGAAAGAACAAACATCACCTAAAAATCAGCTTACTCATAATCAAATACCTTTACCATTGCAGACATCCTTCTTGGATTCTCTTCTTCCTTAAAGCATCATCTAATCATTAATGGTCGTAGGTGATTGTTCTTTCTACTTGTCTTAATATATGCATATTTTATTTTTACCTCTAGTAACCTTGTAACTTAACCTTTTAGATCATAGTCATTCGCCCTTTATGTCCTCAAGAGACCTCTTTTCTCAATATTTCTCTATTCTACATCATCACTTCACGGGTTGTCATCATGTCTTAGCCATCTTGGCTCAGATATATCCATCACAATATCTCAACCCTTTTTAAAGGTACAATCTCCAATCCTTGCTTCGACCATGACATTTTCCTACTAAGGATTCTTTTGAAAATGCCACTAAACTGATGAGTACTCTCAACTAATATAGTCATACCATGTCTAATCTTCTTGGTTCTCAACTTAAACATCCAAGACTCATTGAGGTTCCAACCCATCAAAGAAATCTTCGACCCAAGATAGGGTGCTAATTCACTCGATGCTCTTAGAAATTTAGGTCATCAACAGGTTCACATTGCAACCTATAGCGTAGAAGTCTTAAGGTCCGAGTGTTGAACCTATGGCTCTGATACCAAGATGTAGCACTCCGAAAATTAAAAGTAAAGACATTATCAATCATTCAATCCATTTCAAAAAGGTTTTCCAGTAATTAATATTATTCATAAAAACTTCCGAAATGAGCTCAATAAGAGAGAATTTAAATTGCATTTCATGTATAATAATAATATCAATTTATCAAGATTATACAAAGCATAAGTACATCAATGAATTATCTCATATACATATTCAACCATACTCGGAAGAAATCAACAATTCCAATAGAACATCTTTTCTATATGCTAAGTCATAAAACTTTAATTTCCTCAAATCAATGTTACATTAGATTCTTTCAAGCCATACTTCTATTTCAAAGTTTCATTAAAGAATGTCAAATACATATACATTTATAATGGGCTTCACAAGCCAATCCAGAATAATACACAAGTACATCAATAGCAAATGAAACTTGGAACCTCCAACTGCCGTGACACCCTCGATCTGCTTGCGAGCTGGGGCCAAGAGTGTGATTCAGGCACCTTTTCTGCCCAACCACGAAGTACATGACTTCCCCGGCCCTGCATAAAGGATCCTAGCAACCCGAAACAGTAAAATAGGAGGGAAACTCTCGATGCATGCCTGGTGCCTATATGCATTTCTAACATGAGAAAAACACATTTCTTGCAACAGGAGGTGGCAGAGACTCAAATAAATATATGTTTCTAGGCTTTTAAAACAAACCCATCTATTTCAATGGTACAAGTGCTTGGCCAAGCATAAATAATACAAGTAAATGGTAGTTTAGAAAAGGTAATACTACTGTCTCTGTTGGTCCACCTTCGACACCCTGTCCCGGAAGTTACCAAAAGTAAAGTATGAATAAATACCAAAGCAGAAAGTTGTGCATTTTCTTACATGTTTCATTCATTCAATTGATTCTAAAAAGAATTTCAAATGTGAATTCTAGAACATCCTTTGAAAGAAAAATTGTAAATTTAGTAGTAGGATTTCATTTACTCTTTTGTAAGTAATCCTTTTCTGATTTGGAAAAAGGCTCTGTTTTTAAAGAAGAACATGTATGTCAAAATACTATCAGTGCACTATTAGAAAGAAAGATTTAATTAATTTGTTTGAATGGAACAGTGTTTTCTGATTTCAGTATGTACTTCTATTCTTTCCAAATTCAGGCTGACTGATAGTGTAATTCCCAATTTTAATACAGGTTTCAGAGTATTAGTAATATACTGAAACAGTGCAATTTGTTCAGAATATCAAAGGTTTGAAAGATAATCTTGCATTCAAATTTTATATTGTATTCCTTTACTCAGGATTGTACTTCTATATGTAAGTATATGACAAAGTAATCAAGAAGATTTTCAGTTTACATGGTTTCGCAGAAATACTTCTGTTCTTGTTCCAGGTTTAACATTTCTGAGATATTTGTGTATATTTAACAGAGATCATATCACTTTCTGGAAATGGTTTTCCTGTTCAAACTTGCATTTTGGTATATATATGCATGGATATAAATATATATATATAAATATATATATATGTATACATATACAACTAAGTGTATAATATATATATATATATATATGTGTGTGTGTGTGTGTAAAAATTCATATACAGCTGAGTGTAAATTTTGAAGAAAGAAATACTGGTTTTTTTATAACTGTTCAAAAGTTCTCTGGCCGTGCACACAGAATATAAACATTTTTCAGGGTTTCCCTACTGGCGTTGAGCATCATAAGGGCGTAGGAAGCCCTTGCCCCTCCCATGGGGAGGGGGCGGGCTGTGAGGGGCTCGCGCCTCCTCCACAGGCCGCGGCCTGTGGAGGGCGCGAGCCTCCCACAGTGCCGCATCCTTCCCATGGGGAGGACAAGGGATTAAATCCCTATCCTTATTCCAGTGTAATACAATTTCAAAACTCAAAATAAAGAAGACATTTTGCCCAGTATATACTGCATTCGAATTTATCTCAAAGGCATTTTGAATTTATTTCAGATGACAGAGTTTTATGCAGAAATTATATGCATATATATATATATATGTATATATGCACGGGAATTCAGATTCCTGTGCATATATATATATATATGTTTATGTATATTTCCAGTTATAATTGAGAGCAATTTAATAAATTGCAGCTTCTTTTTTTTTCAACAGAATGTAACCCTAATCTGGAAGAAAAGATTGGGTATTCTATATTGCAACAATGAGAAGTAAACTATTACCCAGATTCAGAAATAAAATCGGAAGAGAAATCTCAGTTATCTGTAATCATTTCATGGAATGATGCATTTCATATCTTCAATTTCCTTACTGCAATTTTAAACTAAATGAAGGCAAAGCATGAAAAGAACCTGGCAATTTTTCTCCAGTGCAGATGCCCAGTAATACCTTCTTGTCGCCTCTTTCCAGAGCTCTCGGATATGTCTGAATGAATGTTCTCTTTTCTCTCTTAAAGCTTTATTCCTCTTTTCGAGGATCATGCAGAGTATTTCCAGATGACAGATAAATTTCTCATGCAAATTCTAAAGATTGCCACATGCCAACAGCATTGTTGGTTTTAAGGAAAAATTTCCAGAGCCCAAAGTTCTCTCGGGCTGTTCATTCCTCTTTATTTTGGAAAAATAACCATATGCAAACAGAAATATCTCCCCTTTATACAAACCAATTATTTCATTATATGCAAACATAATATTTTTACTTTATTATTTGTTTTGTTTTATTTTTTTCCTATATATTATATTTCTTTTAAAATCAGATTTTTTTCCTTTTTATTGCACAAAAATAAATGGGATAAATTAAAATAGAATAAACCATATTCTCTTCACAATTTTTTTATGGTTAATTAAACTATATTTTAATTTTGCTATGCTAATCAATTTCAAACAATCATATTGAAAACAGACATGACCTAATGCAGCTACATGATTTTACGTGGTGTGTGCGTAATCGAGAGCTTCTCCTCTTTTACCCTGTCGGGAAGCTAACCTTCTTTTCCTCAATCACACTCTTGGCCTTCGATCACCTGCAACTCAAATGCACTCAGGCGTGCAAAAACGAAAGTGTATTAGTAACCAATATAGAAATATAAATTTAAGCAATAATTAAATCAATATTCCTATTTTTGTATCATTTTAAAATAAAATGCACTCATAATTCTGAAAGAAAACAATTATTTTTCTACATTTCCACACACCAAAGCATTGTAATATATTATATTGGTCTAACACGTATCATAATTCATATATTAAATCCCACAAAGTCATGGTCTAACAGCATCAAAGTAAGTCATGATCCAAATAGCATCAAAGTAAGTCATGGTCAAAATAGCATCAAAGTAAGTCATGGTCAAACAACATCAAAGTACGAGACGTGACAATATATGTCTCCATGAATTCTAGCTATGACCAATTAAAAAAATGTCTACCTTTCTAATAATGTGGATCCATAAGTTTCACCCTTCTAGACTACGTGGTAGTAGAGTGAGTAGCAATAAATATACCCACAACATACAATATGTACTACTATTTAAAATCTTACGACAAACACACTTGTTTATTTTTTAACATAACACAATGGATATGAATTGAGTTGGTTAAAATGAGGAAGAGGAACAAGTCATGGCCAATGGTGTGTCATCTTATTGATTAAAAGATTGAAGTTAAAAAGATGCACCTATTCACAATAGGTTATCTCAGCAACATGTTCACCAACCTATTACATATGAGGTGATGTTCTTCATAATATCTTGCTTGAAAACACTAAGGATTGGTTTTGGATATTGTGGTTCATCTTAATTAATTGTAAATGTGATACCCCATTTATTTATTTGATTTAATTACACTCCCTCATCTATACCCACTTGTTGTATACTAATGAGGATGAGAGGCCACTCCATGCCTTCACCAAACCTCAATTCCTATGTATGCTAAGACAACCATCCTATCAAATGGATCTTAGGAAAAAAATGGAATATCAACTAGAATATTTTTTTTAAATTCAAATAGGATTGAAAGCCTAAGAATGCAACTATATGATAAACAATCATAAGAGAAAAGAACCATAAACACATTAACAAAATACTCCATTTATGAAATATTACAAGCTTGCGAGCCATATTTAGCTACAACACATATAAACCTAAGATAAAAAGAATCATATAATATGATTTTCAACAAGAGTAAGAATCATCCTTTTTTTAAACACAAAGTAAAGTTTAATGAAAATTTACCAATATAGACCTACAAGGGCTTATCTAGACGAAAAATCACATACATATAGAAATTATAGAATAAATATTCCTTTAAATTACGTCTTGATTAGTAGCATCCAAATTGTATTTTGATATATAGAAAATTTAAATTGTTAGTATTTTATGAAATCCAAGCCATGATCAATAATAATTACCTAATTTTGAAAATGAAGGAATAGTGAAACTTATTCTTTTGTATTTTTAATAGTGAGTTTTAGAAAAAAATAATTCATTCCATCCCAATTCTAGAACAATAATTTACTTCAATACAATTAAGCAGCCATAAATACCAAAAATTCTCTAAAAATATTTTTCTTCAGCTACAAGTTTTCTCGATCTCCTTTTTTCTCCCAAAATGTAACATAATTGTCCCAAAACCATTCCTTCGTAAGGGCCAATGTGCCAATCTATATATAATCTTCCTATTTTAAATTTACTTTTTATTCTCTCAACCTTCATTTAGAGAGGATGAAACTAGAACACCCTCCATATCAAATCTAATCCACATATATAATTTACTCTTTTTTTAATTGTTTTATTTTTATTTTTCTTAAAGAAAACACAAAATAAATATTAAAAAATTATAATTAATTAATAATGTTTGGACTAGGGTTTGTGGCTACAATTTTGAAATTAGTCATTGAACCAACAACCTTTGCTAGTTGAGATGGGTTATTTCTATTAAAATAGTGATTCACCATAGATTAAAAAAATGGCAGAGCAGCGACACAAGCAGGGGTTTCAAAGGCATAAGGGTTTACAGTATGATGAAGGTGTGCAGGTGAGGTGGCCCTTCAATAACAGAAGAGGTCGCAACAACCAAAACCCAGAAGGATGGACCCAAATCGGGCATGGTAGGTTCCAACTAATCAGCCATATCGATCTGGAGATTTGGAAGTAGGTGAACAAAGACCTAGACCTCAGCCGCAAAAAGATCATTTCTAGATGCTATATATAGTTGATAAGGTGGAATTCTAGTAGCTGGAAGGAAAGTTCTAGCACCCAAAAGAACAAGCTGAGAAGGTGGGTCCAAGCAAGGTAATGCCTAGTATTTCCTATGCAACTATGACCTCTTTGCTTCTGGAAAATAGAGAATGGAGTGACTCGGTTAGCTTCCTTAAGGCTCAGGCTTTCTTTCTGAAATGGGGTGGGAAATGGATTGCTTTTTCAAAGATTAGAGCATTGTGTGATAAACATTGGGGCAAAGATTGTGGTCTCAAAACCCTCAAAAATGGTTTTTATCTAGTGACATGCCAAACTACTCAGGATAAAGAGTGGATCCTAAATAGTGGTCCTTTTGTGATGGAGGGCATAGGTTTTTTTATTAAGGATTGGGCTCCAAATTTTGATCCCAATGCAACAATAGTCAAGGAAGTCTCGTTGTGGATTAGGTTGAAAAACTCTTCCACAAGAATATTGGGATCAAGAAACTTTTAAAAAGATTGGAAATAAATTTGGGACCTTTGTGAAGTTGGAAGAAGCTGTTGATAAGACCGACTTTAGCATTTTCCCTAGGGTTTGCATCATGAGATAGGCGATTCACCCTTTGCTTGAAATGTTAGAACTAAAGACAAGGGAAGGAGTTTGGTGACAAAGACTTGAGGTAGAGGATGCAATGTTTACTTGTTTGAATTGTGTTGGGAAGGAGCATTCAGATGGTCAATGCCCACCTTTGAAAAAGGGAAAGGGTTTAGATCATAATTTTTTCGCTGAGGAAATAGTGAAATTATTTGAGGCAGTGTAGTGGGAAGACCTCTAGAATGCTCAAGAATGGGAATCTCAAAACATAAACCAACATCAACCCTCCTTGTCGACAAATGGGGCTGAAAGCTTTTGGGATGGGGCCCAGAAAGAAGAAATAGATTCACTTTTTGAAAGTGGGACTGAGACTCTATCTCAGACATGGACATATTAGAGCTTAAGTCAAGGAGAGGAAACTCTTCTAACTCCTAATGTAGAGATGGCGAAGGAGCAGATCAACTTAGATTGGTAGTTAGTTGGCTTAGACATCCCAAGGGGTTGTAGTGTTTTTCTAGAGAGGCAAAATGGCTCACCCTCAAGTGAAATAGAAGGTTCCCCAGGACAAAGTTCCCACTCTTTAAGGGAACAAATGGATTTAATCCATAGATAGATTAGCAACTCGCAATCACCATGGAAAAAGGAAATCTCAAGGGATGATAGGTTTTTGCACTTTAGAGCTGAAAATCCTGGTGAAGAATGGGAACAAGACTCTTCTCTGAACAAGAGGCAAGAGAAAGATGCAGGTAACATGCCTCATGAGGAAGATAGAGTGGTGGAGAATGAAGAACCATTTTTCAAGGATATTCCTATATCTCCCATTATAAACTTATACAATGCCATTGAAGGGGTTAGAGATAGTGGTGGCAATATGGTGGACACAGACTCAGATTCAAATTCAGATGAAGAACCAAGGGTGAAGATTTCCTTGGATTACATGATAATGTTGGTATTGTAGAGAAAAGAACCATTGACCAATCTACAACTTTAATCAGTAAGGGTAAGATTGGTGAAAAGAAGAAGCGGGGTCCTAAAACTAATAGGATGCACCTTGAAATGACTAGTAATGCAACTAGACAAAGAAAATTGAGATTAGGAAAAGGCTATGCCTTTTCTTGGTAGCCATGAAAATCCTATCGTGGAATGTCAGGGGCTGCAATTCCCCTGATAAGATTCGTTTGATCAAAAGATGTTTTGATCAAACGAGACCAACCTTGGTGTTGTTACAAGAAACAAAAATTAAGGAACCAAATTTTGATTCCTTTTCAAGATGTTTCAGTTGTTGGTAATGCTTTTTTATCTGGGGATTTTGGTGCCTCTGATGGTTTGGGAGTCCTTTGGAATGATTCAATTGTGGATGTGCAAGTTATTAGACAGGATAGATATTGGAAATGGCTAAGAGTGGAGTCAAAGCAGCTTCAAACAAGTTTTTTGATTCTCAATATCTATGGTCCAAACAACTCAGCACATAAAAAGTTGTTGTGGAAAGTTCTATCATGAATTCTAAGTGAGGAAGAGGGAAGGATGTTCCTTTTGGGTGGGGATTTTAATGCAATAATGAGACCACGGATAAATTTGGGGTGTGTGTTGGCCTGGTCAAAGCCAACATGATTTTTGTGATTTAGTGGTGAATAATGGTCTCATTGAATTTCCCTTCAAGAATGGAGAGTTTACCTAGACAAACCAGAGAGGTGGATTTCTAAATATTGTAGAAAAATTAGACAAGTTTTTTCTAGCAGGAAATTGGGCGGGGGTATGTGTAGGATCATGATGGGCCAAAAAGTGGCAATATGATGGGTTTTTGTAGGGTATGTGGCTGACAACTTTGTTTTAACCCAAAATTGATGAAACGAAAAGGGTTTTTAAAGGAGATTCTCAGCTTTCCACCAATATAAATTATGCTTTACTTTGAATTTAATAAATAATTATTATTTATTTTCTATTTGAATTACAACTAAAGTCCTAATTGATAGGCTGATTGAAAACATATATAGCTTTCAAATGGTATCACATTTTTTGAATCAAAAATGAAACACATATTCTATTTCAGATACTATAGGATTAAAAAAAAAATGAATTTCATGAAGTTTTGACAAGTTAAGGTGGTTAGACATACAAGTTTTTTATAAAATTTGTGTTAAAAAATTCATAATTAATTATTTACTTGGAAAAAAAATACAAAAAATATGCATCACATCGACATGAGTCCTCTACTCTTATATCTAAAATATTATAAAAAAATGTTATCATTTTATTGTGGTTAGGTGGTCAAACAGACACCTACTTTTTATTTTTTCCCTGAAATTTAAGTACTACTGCATTGAAATTTCAAATTTTCACCAAATAGATTTAAAAAAATAAATAAACCTAGTATTTTAGAAACTACATTCAATTTGCTACAAATTCTATTCTTACATATTTTTGAAATAATATAGATAACTTATTCAAATTTTTACGTCAAGTGGCCTAACTCTAATTTTTTTGATTGTTTTGCCACTTAAGGGCCTATTTTTTCCATGATGATCCTACACATACCCATGGAGCAAAAGTGGACTTGTGAAGTGGATATTCTCCCTATTACTAGTTTAGACCACTACCCCATAGGTTTGAGAATTCAAGAGTTCACCCCGGAACGTTGCCCTTTTAAATTTGAATTGATGTGGTTCTGGGCTGAAGGTTTTAAGGACTTGGTGGCTGAGTGGTGGAAGAATGCCCCAAGGCGAACAAGAAACAGATCTTTTATTTTCTTAAAAAATCTTCAATTCCTCAAAGAGCAACTTAACACTTGGAACCGGGAATCTTTCAAAAATATTTTTGCTAAAAAGCTTAGACTGGAGGAGGATTTGAATGTTTTGCACTTGAAGGTGATTGAGCAAGGGATGAGAGAAGAAGACTATGTTCTGGAAAAAAAGGCTAAACAAGGAGTATTTTGAAGCTCTTGCACGAGAAGAAATTTATTGGAGACAAAAATCCCGCGAAACTTGGTTGAAAGATGGTGACAAAAACACTAAATTCTTTCATAATTCTGTGAAGGTGCGTAGATCTCATAATAATATTTTCAAAAATTCCTAGCAGATCGAACGGTGGAAGATGGATAAGACTGGAAAGAAAAATAGAAGAAAACATAAAGCAAGCTTTGTTTCCTTTTTTTTGAAAAAGAGATAAGATGAGATGATAAAGATGAATTGTAAAAATCATCTTTTTGTGAGATTTTGGAAAGATTTTGAAGAAGATAAATAATGAATTATTAAATTCAATTATTCATTTATGGGTGACATTGATATTTTTCTTAAAATAGAATATTTATCCAAGATTTGAAGAATAATGGAGGATTTCATAATTAAATAAAATATTTAATTATGATTTTGAAAAGATATGGAAGATATTTAATTAAATAAAGATATTTAATTAAACTTTTTAAGAAATGACAATGGAATTAATTAAATAAAAGATATTTAATTAATTAGAAGAAGAATTTGAAAAGTGCCATTTAAACTTAATTAAATAAAAAGACTAATTAAATTCAAAAGTGACTAATTAAAATAAATAAAGTGCATTTCATTTAATTAATCAAGTAGACATATGAATGTGAAATAATTAAATAAAAATTGGATTTATTTTAATCATGACAGAAGAATAAATTGAATGAACAATATAATTAAATTAATTAAATTTAATCATATGTAGAGGACTTTAGAGAAATTAATTAAATAATAAATATTTAATTAAATGCCAGGATTAATTAGACATGACCAATTTTATGCATATACACTTACAACTGAACCACACAGATTGGATGGATGCACTAAAGTTGGTTCAACCTTGCCATTCATGTGTTTCTATTCACTAGGGAAAGAACATGGCAACAAGGGATATAATGCCAATACTAATTATTACATCTAAGGATATGTTGAATTAGTTGAATCCTATGTTATTTTCTATGTAATCATAAAACATACTAAATTAATTATACATTTAAGCATATCCAAAGAATTAATATATGTGAAGTAGAAAAAGTGATCCTAGATCTAACTAGTAGACTAACTAGGAATAATTCTTTTTCTTTGACTCCACATTCGAACACAAACCAACTAGGGTTTGATGATTGGATAACTGCCACAAGGAACAATCAATCTCCTAAGGTTTGGTTCTTTTGAGTTGCAAAGAGGAAAAAGTTAATGTGTATTTCAATAATTCTATTATATATAATTTACCTTAGATTTGAAAATGTAATTTATCACACAGATGAAAATGAAAGCTGTCAAAATAGACATAGATATAGAAAAGGGAAACAAAGATGAATTTGTGGTTGAAAGTTGGGCCTAATTTTGATGGGCAAGGGCAATACCTCCATAGATAAAATAATTACTTTTTTAGGATCTGTAAACTTCAAATGGTAGGTTATAGTATGCTATATGTTTCTTGTGACTTGTTACTAAAAAACCATTTAGATCTGGCATGCACACATGAAAAGATGGGGAAAGGTTTTTATAGGGGTTTTCCTAAGTCAAACCTTGGTTTGGTGTTTCCACCTCTAGGAATAGAAAATTATGATGATCAAGAGGGTTTACCCTAGGTCACACAAAGGCCAAATGAATAATAATTGACCAAAAAATAAATGATAAAGGGCTGATGCAAGAAGTTGGGTCCACTAAAAGCTCAAAAAGTGGGTGTTTTTGCTATTTTTCAGAATTTGTCACACTTGGACTAAAAATTTGAGGCACTTACACAATGAATCTTAAAAAAAGTTAGTGTACTATAAAATTTATCATTTTGAATCTAGTCTCTAAATATGTAATTTATTCAAATACCCAGATGATAGAAGTTAAATTTTGATAGGGATGTATAAAAGCCACTTTTTAAAAGTCCCTATTTTTTTACCATACCATGCACGTGTACAGACACCAATTTTGGACCCAAATAAAAAAAAAAATTCTAATTAATTTTGGGAAAAGAGAGCTAACAACTTGAAGATTGATGAGAGGAATTTTTTTTTTGTAATTTTTTTTTTTAATATATTTTTGGCTAACTTTTATTGGCCTTAATTGTTGTTTTAAAAAAATCAACATGTACCTATGGCGCATAATTGAACTCAAAATAAAAAAATTGAATCTTTTTTTTCATTGTAGAGAATTGATCAAGATTGATGCTGCTTATACTCTTTTATAAGAACCAAAAAAGATATTAAAAACAAAAAAAAGCCTAAGTTTAAGGACCATTTTCTTGTAGGAAATTCACTAAAATAACAAATATAATCCAATATTAATAAAAAATGGTATGTGTGATCATGATGGGCCAAAAAGTGCAATATGGTATTTAGGTATGTACAACACTTTGTTTCTTGACCCAAAATTGATGAAATGAAAGGGTTTTTAGAGGGAGTATCTCAACTTTCCACCAATATAAAATTATTCTTAATTTGAATTTAATAAATAATTACATTCATTTCTATTAGAATTCATGGACTAAAAAGTCCTAATCGATAGGCTGATTGAAAAAAACATCTATAACTCTAACCGGTCACATTTTTAATCCAAAATATACCACGCTTCTATGCTTCCATATACTGGTAGATTTCAAAAGCAAAAAATTAAATTTCATGAAGTTTTCGACCAAGTTATGTTGATCGCATTTAGTTTTATATTTTCAAAAAGTTGTAATAAAATCATAATTAATTATTTACCTGGAAAATTACAAAAAATATGCATCACATCCGACATGTGAGTCTTCACTCTATACATAAAAATATTATATAAAAAATATTATCATTTTAATATAGTTATGGCTAGTGTGTATCGCACGTATTAATCTTACCTCTTATTTTTTCCCTAAAATTTAAGTACTACTACATTGAAATTTTAAATTTTCACCAAATAGATTTTATTTATTTTTAAATAAACCTAGTAGTTTAAAAACTACACTCAATTTTTTACAGATTCTATTCTTACATATTTTTTAAATAATATAGACAACTTATTCAAATTTTTATGTCAAGTTTCCTAACACTGATTTTTCTGAATTTTTTGCCACTTAAGGGCTTGTTTTCTCCATGATGATCCTACACATACCCAAATATATATTTAGAAACTAGAAATCATGTTCTCTAATGGGTTTTAATTTTATAAATTGATTCAGAAAAAAAGTCCATCAGCCATATTGCCAAAGTTGGACATTCTTCTTCAATCTGCCTTAGTTTTTTAGTTGTAGGTCAAAGGCTAAGGGTCAGGTTGCCTAGCCTTTCTTGAGCCTAAAACCGAGGCAGCATGTGGGTTGGAAATTTTGCGCATACACCTTACAAAACACATATGTGTTCTTTATTTTCTTGATTATTTAAAAAATTAAATACTTTTTAGAAACATATACGTGTTTTAAAACATGCTCGCATTTCTAAAAGGTATTTAATTTTTTAAATAAACGACTTGTACGTGTTATAAAATGATGCGTACATGTTATAACACGTACATGTTTTTTTAGTGCATACGCGTTTTTTTAGGCTCGAGACCCGAAGCATAACACATACACATTTTTTAATAACACGTATGCGTTTTCTACGAGATTTTTTTTGGCCAAAACTTCCCCTCTTCGTGGATCCAATTTCTTTCTTTTACCCTAAATGGTATTGTTATCTTGGTATATGAAATCTTTATGAAATTGAGGTCCACACCATGAGTTTCCACCAAAGGTTGTTTGATAGATGCTTGAATGGCTTGAAGACCTACAAATAGGTTAGTTCATAAAACACAATAGATTGTTGTAGCTAGCATGTAGAAGATAACTCAATATATCTTCACAATAAGTGCATCATCATAGCTTCTTCTTCATAATGCTTCTCTAATATTAAAATGAGAAGAAAAAATGTTTATATATGTATCCCAATTGGCATTTTTGATTATACGCTAACCTAGGTCACTTTACAATAAGGCTAGTTCACCCAAAACATTGAAATGTGAAATAGGTCTCCCTTAGGTCAAGGGCAGCCCCACCCTTGATCAAGTACTTTTTTTCCCAATTTGTTAGGAAATCATATGAAATTTTAATATATTTTCATAATCTAGCCTTGAAATGAATAAACTATTATTATAATTAATGTTATAAGAAAAATAGGGTGCCCATGTAGTGTGAAATTGAGAGAGCAACACACCCAAGATGACCAACTACAGGAATAAACCTTCACAAGCATGAGAGAAGATATTTCACCAAAGAGAAATACATTGAGAATGAGAGATTTACATATTGTACAATGCA
>VDFB02181523.1:0-26090 GCA_007258455.2 Sequoia sempervirens | reverse complement strand
AGGAATAGGGAAACCAAACATAATATTGATTTCCTACAAAGATTTATAATTTCTTTTGTATCAATCTATTTCAAATGAACAAACTACACAGAGGATTTTTAATTGTTTTCTATAGAGGTTCCTCCTCAGGAAATCTTTTTAAACAGAAAGAAACAAGAACTTCTATAGTATTGAAAATATTTTTCTATCCTTTTCCAAATTGCATTATAGTAATATAAACAACTTTTCAATTCAAAATTCACAAAAACAATAAAGGAACCTGTTCCAGAAGAATGCTGCCTCAAGAAATGTTCTTGAGCTTCTCTATAGCTTCAATTTTCCAAAGTAGCCAAAGCTTCCTCCAGTGCAATTGCCTCTTTCTAGAAAACACAACAGTACACAACCAAGAATTCTACAGCCAAAATTCTAAAACAAATTCCTCAGAGAGATCCACAATTTCCTCTCCAATTTTCAACAACCCACACCAAAAACTCCCGTGAAACAACTTTCTTCACTTTTTCCAATATTTTCCTTAGAGAATCAATTTTCAACAATAAGATAACAATTTTTTAACTCACAGTTATCCCAACAAAATATCTTTTCCCTCAACAACCAAAGATATTTTCCAACCACATGCATTTAAATAAAATAAAACAATTTACTAATTGCAACCAATTTAAATACTCTTATTTATTTAATTACCATTTATTTTTAATAATAAAAATTACTCAACAACATAACTAAATTAAATTCATTTATTTATTTATTCTAAAGCCTTCACACCAATAATTCAATTAATTAAATATATAAATCAATACACATTTAATCTACCAAATTAAACTTGCACAATAATAAAATACCCAAAACAACAATGATAAGGCTAAGACCAAAACTCAAATTGACGACACACTGTACTAGGGTAAACGTATGACTAGGTAACCTGTTACTAGCTCCCAATATTACTGTTGAGTAGTGGAAACGCTCAAATCTATGAAACTAGGTGAAGCTAATGTCCTATACCTGCAATCCTGCAAACAAGCAAATGTCGTACATGTATACAGATAGTAATTTCATACACATTGTGAAGAGAGAATTGTGGAAATCACAGGGCACTCGCAAGCGAGTGATGCAATATCATTCTCTTCACCAATACAATGTCACATCAACTGATGAGATAATATATCAATTAAACTACAATAAGCATATATAGCAATGTCATCACAACTGAGCATCTATGCAAACATAAAGCATAATAACATAATCACCATGCAAATAATGTGCCATCACATCAATATAGTCTATCGTTGCTCCATTGTCAGTGATAGAATAACAATAACATATAATAAAGTCTAACAAAGTATTTGAGTTGTCAAGAAAACATAACAAATCAGAGGGGTGTTACATAACCTGTGATCTTTACATCTCTGCAAAACTTTTTCTAAGTTTTCAAGTGCTTCCTCAAATGTTTTTGCATGAACTGTAAAATCATCCATATATACTTTGACACACGAAGTGGTGAAATCAACAAAAATAACAAGGATTGCTATTTGAAAAGTGGCTGGCACATTACATAGTCCAAATGGTAAAACTGTATAAGCATATGTACCCCAAGGAAAGGTAAAAGTAGTTTTATCTTGATCTTTAGGAGCTACTTGGATCTGATTGTATCCACTAAAGCCATCAAGAAAAGAGAAATAATTGATTCCTTTTAGGTTATCAAGTACTTGATCTGTGAATGACAATGGAAAATGATCATTCTTTGTGGCCTTATTCAATTCCCTATAATCGACGCACACACACCATTTACCATTTCTCTTGGGAACAATAACCAATGGAGAAACCCACTGACTATCAGATATTGGGTAAATGAACCCTACCTTTAACAACTTTTCTATTTCTTGTTTAACAATATCATGAAGAATAGGATTGATTCGCCTTTGACCTTATCTGATTGGTTTTACATCTTCAGTGTAAATGTGATGACTGCAAATTGAATGATGAATTCCTCTCACATCCATATGCTCCCAAGAAAATGATTCAATATGTTTTTCTAAAGTTTCCTTCAATTCTTTTTCTTGTGTTAGGGATAAAGATGAATTAATGTTGAGAGGTTTATCCCTAGCTACTGTAATTTCCTTAGTATCATTTTTAGAATCAAGGGGATTTTCAACAAGTGTATTCAGAGGACAAGAGTGTTGTTTATGCAATGTTGCTTGACATTTTTCTTTCTCCATTTGATTAATGTCTTCTAAAGTAAACTCTTGTTCTTCACATTCCTTAACATGTTTAACCAAAGTAACCATAGCTAACTCCACAGTACCATCACCCTCTGATTCCATATCCTCATCAACCCAAAGTTGAGTGTTCGGTTGAATTAATGGTTGTGTTGGAGGATAGAGTGACAACTCCTGTTTCTGACCATTTGAAATTATCATACTTCCAGATCTAAAATCTATCAAGGCTGCAGCAATAGCCAACCATGGTCTACCTAAGATAATTAGATAACCATAATCTTTTTTTCTAGCTTTAAGAACCAAAAAGTCAACTGGACAATCCCATGTGTCAATGGTGACCATGATCTCTTCAATAACACCTTCAAGTTTGGTAGTAGATTGGTCAACCAACTGTAAAATAGTTGTTGTGGGACGAATAGTTTTCATTCCTAACATTTCAATAGTATCAGATGTGATAACATTTATGGCAGCTCCCAAATCAATTAGAACATTGGATATCTCTACTCCATTAATACTCAAGGTTATTAGAGGACTACCAAGATCATTATATTTCTGAGGAAGCAATCTTCTTGATAACACATCAGTGATTTTTGTCCCTATTTATTATGGGAGGTAATTACTTCTTCCTCCCTGGAGTTTTCATGCAAAGGGACTTAACCAACTGATTTATCTCTGGTATGTCTTTAATGGCTTGTAACAATGGTATCTCAAAGTTAATCTTCTTCAACTCATGAAGAAGTTGAGAATATACTACATTCATGTAACTTGGTTGAGAGTTTTTAGGAGTGACCTTTTGTTCCTTCAACCTCTCAGAGTAAGGTGCTTGATTAACTTTTTGTTCATCCTTAGAGTTTTATTTTTCTTTTGAGTTCTCATTTTCTTTCCCACTTTTTTGAATTTCTCCTATTGGTGTAGATTGAACATTTTGATTTCTGAACTGAATATCATTAGCATCAATCACATTCAAATTAAGGGAATTTGCATCATTATGGGTATTTCTTGGATTTGCAACCGGTTGGGCTGGTAATTGAGGCTAGTTTACCTGTTCATTATTAGGATTAGGGGCATTGATTGATGGAGGTGTTTGTACCTAGGGACATTTTTGCCCCTAATTTTTCCATGGTTGAAACTACATATGATTTTGTTGCCATGATGGCTAATATGACTGCCATTGCAGCTACTAATTAGCTTGCCACTATGACTAGTTCCATTGAGGATTCATCCATTTAGGTTGACCCCAAAATGTAGGTGGTGGTTGTTGTTGATATGGAGGGATCCATTGATTTTGGTTTTGCGAAGGGTTCTGATTCCAATTAGATGTAGAACCATATTTCCTTTGATTAGCATTATACCCTGTGTTTTGTGATCTTTGGCCAACATAATTAAGCTCTTCCTCTACCATAGGTGGTTTCTTCAGATTGCTCTTAATTCCATCCAAAATATTATAGGAACTTGTTGAGTGTGGTTTCTTGCAAATTTCACAGATATCAACTTGATTCAATGGACACTCTCCTAAAAGATGTTTCCCTCTACGTTTGGAACAATAAATGGATAAAGCTTCAATATTCTTCTTGTCTCCTTGCATGTTGAGATGAAGAAGTAAATTAGTTTTCATGTTTGCTAATTCCTCCATTACTTCAGACACATCAGTAGTATGAGCCTTGTTTCTTTGGGAATTTATAGTCCCTACTCTAGTTCTAGAGTAGTTCCTACATATTTCAAAAATATCATCCAAGGAAAGCTTATTAATGTCTCCTTTCCCCATAAGATTCAAAGACTCTCTAGATTCATTGTCTATTCCTCTTAGAAAAATTGTTTTACTAATTTTACCATCCAACCCATTAGTACACCTTTGGTGCACAAACTGAAATCTATTAGCCTAATCTTCCAAACTTTCATCCTCCATTTGTCTTATTTGAAATAGTTCCTCCTTCCTATCCCTTACTCGATATTAATATTGGTACTTATCCAAGAACTTAGTTTCCATTTGCTGCCAAGTTATGATTGTTCCTACACCTAAACCCATGAACCAATGTAAAGCTAACTCTTTAAAGGTAGAAGGAAATAACTTCAACTTCTAGTTATCATTTGTATAATCATAAGTATGGCATAAAACTTTAAACTCAAAAAGGAATTGACCAGGATCCTCAAAATTTTTTCCCCTAAAGGTAGGAAAAATTGAGGGTGAAATATTCTTCATAGGAGGCTCATCAATCTATCTTTCAAGATTAATAGGATAAGAAAAGGTCCTCTTTGCTGGTGGATGTACTAGTTGGTCACCCATTTCTTCTTCTTGAAATGGATCTCTCTTCTCTTGATTTTTGATCTGATGTTCCTGAATGTCTTATTCTTGATCAAAATCAATATTTCTTTGAAAATAAATATCCCATGGAAGAAACCTCCCTAGATGGTCTCTATTTTTTCTCATCCATAATTTAAATCTATCTTCCTTATCAACACTAAAGCTTCACACTTAATAGCTAGATCTTTTAATCCCCGATAATGACGCCAAAAATGATAGGCAAGGTCATTGATGACACAACTTGCATCATTTAGTCATTTAATTATTGAACCAGGTGTGTCTCAGAGCTATATGCAATAAGGATGGTTGTCACAAATTTTTGGGGGTTTTTGCACTATAAACAGTGACTTATGGTTCTAGTTTGGCTCCTTTAGGAGCTTTCAGGAGCTCTCAAGAGCTGAACTTCAATGACTAATTCCTAAGGATTAATTCTATCTCATTTCCTAATTTAAAGTTCTGTTGAATTATTTCTGACTTCGCTTGACTTGATTGAGACTGATTCATGGAAAAGACTAAAATAACTTAATTCTTAATCTAGAATTGAAAATCTAAAAAATATTCTAATTTACTTCAAAAGAAATCTGTTTTAAATGGAATTAACATTCCAAATTGAATATCCATTGAACAAAAATAAAATAAACTCAGAGAAATACTACACAAGGTCACTTCCTTTGGTTGAGCGGGCCCTGCTCTTCCTTTGGTGAGATATCTATCACAACGATTCGAGTTAACTTAATTTCATTCAAATTGATCAAAATAAGGACACAGAATAGAGTAGTGCAACAATTACAAATTCTAATAAAAAATTATCTAACTCCTATTCTAAAACCTAAAGATGGATATTTATAACTATATCCTTATTGAATTCAAATCATGGCATTAACCACCAAGATACAAGGCATCTAAACTAAATACTAAAACAAGACTAGAAATAGACAGAGGGAAAATGCCGGATCAATGCTGAGATGAGAAGTTCCTAAACCAACTAAGAGGAGTTGATTCAAAACTTCAGTGGTTCATCATCCAACTAGAGAGATTAGGAGTGTGATTGTCTTCATGTGGTTAAATAGGGAGTTTAACTTTATCTTTGAACTAAGTCTTCAATCATTAGTCTTAAATACCCTGAATAAGATCCTTAAGAATAGGATACCCATTATGCCAATAAAATATTAAAATTGCATAATTAACTCATCAATATCACCACAAAAGAAACACATTCAATGTAAAGAATTACCTCAAATATATTTACTAATTTAGCCAAACATAAAGTAAAACAAGTAAATATATCAACATATAGTCTACCACTAGTCATGTTAATTAATAATATAACCAAGTATTTTAAACCATAAAATGACTATTTAAAAGTATTTTTGAGGCACTCATCAGAAAGGTCAGAGAATCAGGCCCGAAAAGAAACCTTTTCATCATTAAATGGTCCATAGGCACCCTATCTGACATTAGACTTTGACCATCTGCCAAATTTCGTACTTCATACACTACTTTGGGACTGACATCAAGCTTTAGAATTAGGCATGAGGCTTTGGTGTAATCATGGATGGAGGCTTCAAAAGAACAATCCAAACCGTGCAAAATTCAAAGTGTTGAGTTCTTGAAGGCATTGAGCTGAAGGTGCACTCTATCATTCAAGCATGTGAGCAAAAGTGTGAGAAAATTGTAATGGAATCTCTATTGCATTGAGATAGTTTTCTCTCTATAACAACTCTCTTCTATCTTCTTTGTAAATTATGTGGCAGTGAGTTTAGGCAATGATCCCTCATTGGATAGTGTGTCCTCTTCTAATAGTGAGCCTCTGTATTTGGTTTTTGAATTCTTTATATTGTGAGCTAATCCTCATCTTGATTTTTCCCTCATTGGGTTTTCCATGTAAATCTAGTGTTCTTGTGTGCATAGTTTTACTACTTTTAGTTTATGTTTATACATTTAACAATTAAACACATTAGTAGAGTAAATTTTTAATGGATGCTTGTAGATCTAACTTCTGTTGAGAATTTTAAAGGTTAAAGTTTCTACAACTAATTCACCCCCCTCAATTGTCTTGTTCAACAATTGGTATTAGAGCAAGGTTCCCTGGAGGAGAGCTTATCTACTTAAGGAAGGTTTGGGATGAACAAGATAACTATTGAGTGTCCTAGACTCAATGGCACTGACTATGCATTTTGGAAGATAAAGATGGAAGGATATTTGGAATACTATGGATATGAGATTGAAAATTATATTTAGAACTAATATGTTACTCCAGCTAATCGTCCAAGTATTGTTGATGAGATCAAAGCACATGAAATAAACAATAAGGAAAGGTTTATTATTGTAAATAGTTTTTCACATTCTAAATTAGTTAAAGTTATGAATATGAAGACTTCCAAAAGGGTTTGAGATAAGTTGGAAAAGATGTATGAGGGAGATGAAAAGGTTAAACAAGCAAAGTTGTAGAACTTGGAGGCACAATTTGAGATCCTAAGAATGAGAAAAGATGAGAACATTAAATTATACATGTAGAGAGTAGATGAGTTGGTAGGTGGAATGAGAGGGCTTGGTACACAAATAGATGATTCTAGGATAGTGAAGAAGGTAATCAAAACGCTCCCTAGTATATACAATGAAAAGGTATCTGTTACAGAGGAAATTGTAGATTATAATACTTATACTAAAAATCAGTTGATTGGTACTCTAACCTCATTTGAAATGAGAAAGCTTGGTTTAAAAAATGTAACAAAGATAGAAACTACTTTCAAGACTACAAAAGTGGAAGATCTAGATGAAGAAAATCTTGATGAAGTGGAAGCTAATTTTGTAAGAAGAATGAAAAAGGGCTCCAATAAGTATAAAGGTGAATTACCATTCAATTTTTTTAGCTATGGGGAAATATCTCATTATGCTTCAAGATGTCCAAAAAGAGCTGAAAAAAATAAACATAGAGAAGGTAAAGAAAATAAAGGAATGATGATCAAAATAGTATATTATGTCAATGAAGATGCTATAATTTCTAATGATGAGTCTCATTGTGGAGATTTTGAGGATAATGAATGCTTTTTCTTGGCTTTAAAAGATGAATCTAGCCCTGCCAACACCAAAATATGTGTCAAGGAAAGTGCTATGGAGAAATTTGAAGGTTCTGTGGTCTCTCCTCTTTATGCTAAATAGGAAAAGAACTACTAGTTCATTGATAGTGGTTGCTCAAATCACATGATCGATGACAAAATTAAGTTTTTTAAACTTGAAAAATATGGTGGAGGCTTAGTTAAGTTTGGAGATGAATCTAGTGCTAAGATTTGTTGGATAGTTTCAATTAGTTTTGATGGTAAACATAATACTAATGATGTCTACTATGTTAAGGGTTTGAGAAATAGTCTCTTGAGTGTTAGACAGATGTGTAGAAAGGGATATAATCTTGTGTTCAAGGATGAAAAATTTGAAATCATATAAGGGTCCAAAACTGTGATTGTTGTTGGAAAAAGGACTAAAGGAAACATCTATCAGCTTAAAGGTGTTGATGGACATTGTTTTATGTCTTAGATTAATGACAGTTGATTATGGCACTAGAGGATGTGCCATATGAATTTTGACAACATTGTGAGAATTAGTGTAGTACAAGTTGTAAGAGATTTATCAAGAATTACAAAGCTTGCTAATGTAGTCTACAAGGACTATTAGTTTAGAAATCAAGCTAGAAACAAATTTAGGTCAAAGGAACAATCTACTACTGGATTGCTAGAATTGATTCATACGGACCTTTGTGGTCCTACAAGGGTGAGATGTCTATAGGGTGATAGGTATTTTATGCTTTTGATTGATTATTACTCCATAATGACATGGGTTACTTTTCTTAGAGAGAAATATGATGCATTAAACAAATTCAAGACATTTAAGGAAATGGTTGAGAATGAAATGGATTTGAAAATAAAATGTTTGAGGTTTGATAGAGGTGGTGAATTCACCGCCAATGAGTTTAACATGTTTTGTGAAGCCCATGGAATAAGAAGAAAATTTTCTGCCCCTAGAACTCCTCAGCATAATGGAGTAGCTAAAATAAAGAACAAGACAATTCAAGATGTTGCTAGAACAATGATAACAGTGGCAGGTCTACGGGAAGTTTACTGGAGAGAAGTAATTCACACTATTGTTTATGTGTTCAACTGAGTTCAAGCAAAAGCTAGTAGAACTAAGACCCCCTATGAGCTATGCTGTGGAAAGATTCCTACCATTAAGTATTTCAAGGTATTTGGAAGAAAATGCTACATCAGGAGAGATGAAGAAAATGTAGGAAAGTTTGATGCTAGATGTGATGAGGGTATTTTCCTTAGATACTCTACTAGAAGAAAAGCTTATAGATGTTACAATAAAAGGCTGAGAAAATTTGTAGAAATCTCAAATGTCAAGGTTGATGAAGCATTGGAGAATTCAATTGAAGTTGATGGATATGTATTAGATGAAACTTATTGCAGAGAAGTAGAAGAAATAGTTGGAGAACAAGAAGTGTAGAATGAAGAAGAAGAAGCTCTGGAAAAGGTTCCTAAAACCCTTAAGTATGTGAAAAAGAATTATTCAGAAGATCAAATCATTGGACACAAGAGGAAATGTGTATTGACAAGAAGCAAAGATGTTGAAGTTGAGGTACATTGTTGGTTACTTTCTAAATTTGAGCCTACGACAGTGAGTGAGGCATGTAAAGATGAACATTGGATGAAAGAAATGGAAGAACTTATGCAAATTGAGAAAAAATAATAATTAGGAATTGGTTCCTAAACCAACAAACAAGAACATAATTGGAAGTAAGTGGGTTTTCAGAAAAAAAAATGAATGAGAATGGATAAGTAGTAAGAAACAAGGCAAGGCTTGTGTGTAAAGGCTACTCACAAGTAGAAGGTATATAATTTTAGGAGACATTTTCTCTGATGGCTAGAATAGAAGCTATCATAATGTTTTTACCATTTTTTGCTCATAAGGACTTTAAAGTTTACTGGATGGATGTGAAGCCTGCATTTTGGAATGGTGAGTTAGAAGAAGTCTACATTGAATAACTAGAGGGATTCAGTTTTTAGATCAACTAGATATGGTCTATAGATTGAAAAAGGCTTTATTTGGCTTGAAGCAAGCTCTCAAAGCTTGGTATGAAAGATTGGACAAATATTTGATTCAACAAGGTTTCAACAAAGGTACTACAGATAACAATCTTTATTTCAAAATTTTAGATAAAAAAATCTTGATAGTAGTTGTATATGTGGATGACATTATTTTTGGAGGAAATGAAACTGTGTAAGATGTATGTTGAAGAAATGAAAAAAGAGTTTGTGATGTATATGCTTGGTGAGATGAATTTCTTCCTTGGACTACAAATCAATCAATCAAACAAAGGGATTTTCATTTCAAAATCAAAGTATGCAAAATAAATGTTGAAATTTTTTGGGATGGATGGTTCCAAATTGGTATGCACTCCTATGGTGATTGGTTGCAAATTGAGTAAGGACAATGATTCTCCTAAGGTTGATCAAAGAAAATACAAATCAATGATTGGAGGATTGTTGTATTTAACTACTACCAGACTAGATATCATGCATGTAGTTTGTCTTGTAGCTAGATTTCAAGAGGATCCTAAAGAAACACGTTGCTACTATCAGGAGGATATTCAGATATCTAAAAGGCACTCCAGATCATGGCTTATGGTATCTTAGGGATACTAATTTTACACTAAGTGCTTATACAGATGCAAATTGGGTAGGTTGTGCTGATGATAGAAAAAGTACAAGTGGTGGTGCATTATTTCTTGGATGCAGATTGGTATCATGGTTAAGCAAAAAGAAAGATTATGTGGGTAGAGAATCATCACCCATTGTTTCAGGAAAGTTCAATTTTTTGTTTTCTATGTTCTTTTCTTCTCGATGTTGTAACATATGAGCAATAACACAACGTTTATGCCTACGCTCTCTAGCATTTTGATTTTGTTTCAGTCTATTGTCAATTTGTGTTTGTGTAGAAGCAAATTTGTCAATCATAGGTTTCTTCTCTTCTTTTATGGGAGTAATGGAAGGAACCATGGGAGGTTGTTCAACCACTTTCCCTTTATCTTTATAAACTTTTTTTACTTTAGGAGGCACAATGGGATTGTTTTTATTATCTTGTGGTCTCTTATAGGAAGTGGTAGGATGATTTGTTATAAGTTGTTCTTGGATATCTAGAAGGTCTTGGATATCTAGAAGGGGTTTTGGTTCAATCATAGTTTTGTCAAGGATAGGTGGCTGATCATGATTTGTGGAATGTTTCTAAGGGATAATTATGCTATGTGATTTTCCTTAAACTTTTGATATGATTTGAAAAAGTAGTCCTCACAAGGTCTAATAGGTTCAGTAGGCTTAGGCCAAAATAAATCCAATGAAAAGTTCCCTCGAGAAGACATGGGATTAAAGCCGCAATGATGGATAGTAAATATTTCATTTCCAAAGGGAAACTTTAAACATTTATGTACAACCAATGGGACAATATTCATGGCATGAAGCCAATAGCCTGAATTCACACAAAATTGGTCAGATGACCAGATGATGGTGAATGAGACATTTAATGTTTTTGGTCCAACTTTTAAGGAGAGCTTTATTGATCCCATCATAGGACAAGAAAAACCATCATGTGTTTTGACCCATTCTTTCAATTTTTCATATGTATCTTGATAGAGTTCATGCACAAATATGAATTCTTTGGTAATCACATTCTCTACAAAGACAGGATCAATTAATATCCCATTAGTAGGCTTGTCATTGATTCTTCCAACTATGTAAAGATGACCATCAGGTGCATGTTTAAGTATGTATTTTGTGAGAAAGCAATATCAAGAGGAATTTTGGTTGAGCCCTTATGAGGTCTATCTTCGATAAAGTTGACCAAGGAATGTATGTTATTATTCTCTTGTTTTTTTAAGTTCTCATGAAGGAAGCGGCTGAGGATTTTGACAATTTGTGTTTTATTTCTACTTTTAAGTAATTTCCTTAGATTTTATAAAGTAGGGATCATACTAATGTCCATGCTTTCAGTAATGATAAAGTCTTGTAAATTTTTTAGGATTTAATCTAGTATTTTTATGTCTTCTTGTGAGAAATGAACATCATGCACATTGGTTATAGGAAGTGAAGTAATGGGAAATGAGGTATGCATACTATGATCCATAGGGGGTTGACTATCAACACTATTAGAAAGAGAGTTAGAAAACCCAAGATCCACAACGAATGATGTATCACAGGATGACACAAGTCTCGAACTACGTCTCAAAATAGTATTGCTAATAAGACACCAAGTTTTAAAGCTCATAAAAGTTTCACAAACTTAGTTTGCAAACCCAAAATGGAAGGAGACTTAATATAAAATGCAATGACCTAAAATATAATGTGTGAATGCAATTTTTAGATTCTAAAAAAGGTAATTTGTTGATTACACTATACAACAATCTAAAAATAAAATATTGTAAATACAATTTTGTAACCACACAATGCACTAAATATACCAAATTAAGATAGATCTAATGAAATTGGTAAAATAGAAACTCAACAAACTGAAACAAAAATATGATAGCAGCAAACGGAAGCACAAAAATGAAGTTTTTAATTTCTACAAATGCAAATCAGGACCTGGTCAAGGACTCATTTTCCCTATGGAAAATGGGTCCTAGATTAGGGTTTTCAAAGTGATTTTTATATATTTTTTGTCTTTTCTAATGATTTTCAGATTCAGGTTTGCTACAGTAAGTTTCAATTTCAATTTTTTGTAAATGCAATGTTAAATGCAAGTTGAAAATGTGACAAAATGATGAACTAAAAGACCTAGTTTGATATGCAATTTGAGTTTCAATTTTAAAATGTAATTTTATATGATGTAAATGATATGCAAGATGATTGATTTCCTTTGTATTTTTCATATTTAAAGAATGTAAACTAGAAACCCTAAATGAGATCTAATTCAATGAAAATGAATACAAGATCTAATCTAAGATGAAAAGAGACTCCAAAATCAGAAAAATACAATGCTCAAAAAGTCAGGTTCACCAAAATGAAACAAAGGAAAAGAGGGAAAGTGAACCAAAATGTAATCAAGATGGTTAACCTCTCTTTTCACTTGCTATTTCATTTAATTATGAGGGTTATAATGTGTAAATGAATATCAGAAAACAAAACTAACTAATATACTAGTCGAAAGGAAATTTTTCAAAGGGTAAAATGTTGTGTACCTGTTGCAAAAAGTGCTTTTTTGGGCCTCACTGAAGACTCATTCGCCTAGTGGCAAATGGGTCCTAGCTAAGTTTTTGGAAAAAAAAAATTCTAGGTTTTGTTCTTCAATGTTTGCACTCCCAGATCCTATTTGGAGACTATCAAAAACTCAAAAATAAATTTGTAGCTTAGTTTCCATGATTTTGCAAGAAAGGTGATAACTTTGAAAGCTTTGGAACTTTCTCAAATTTGCTCTCCACTTGATCTTCAACCTAAAATCTGCAATCACACATCAAAGAGGAGAAAAATGTTGATTGTTAGGGAATAGGGGTTTTCCTTGGTCAAATCCCATATTGGTAATTAAACCTTGAAATGAAACAATGAATAAAGGAATGATGGATGAACAAAATGCAATGTCACAACTCACCACACCTTAGTTGAAACCTTTGAGTAAAAATCAACAATCTTGCATGAAGTGGCCATAATGAATGTAGATATTGATCACAACACTTGATTAGAAACAATGCTTGAATATGCTTGACTTGATCTTCAATGCTACATCGACACATTAGCTCAACAACATGCACGATGCACTATGCCTTTGACATGATGAAATGAATCTTGATTGCTACAATGAACTTCAATAATATTCCTTTGAATGCCTTCTTGAATGCTTTTGAATACTCTATAATGCTCTTTTGAAATCTCATGAAATTATTCTAGGTTGCTTAGATGAAACTTAGAGAAATAGCCTTGTATTTATACATATATTATCCTTAATTCCCAAAATTCAAATAACACAAGCCTACATTAGATATAGGATTTGAAATCATTAAAACATTGCCAAAAACATATCCCAAGGGGGGGTTCTAGGCTTAAGTGAGGACCCATTCACCAACTAGGACACACTTTGTGGGTTGTTAAATTTTATGTGAAATTAGGGTCCTAGGACCTAGTCAAGACCAATTTTCTAGGTGGTGAATGGGTCCTAGGTCACTAGCCTAGGACACACACCTTGTAAAATTAAGTGTTGTGTAATATAATTTATGAATGTTGGGATTTATCCCTCAAAATTTGTAATTAATTAGGTTTGGATTTAAATTAAAGGGTCCAATTAATCTTTATTAATTAAAAAAACTCTATATTAATGTGAAAGTGTAAAGAAACACTTTACAACACCCAAAATAAGGCACCATTAAGTTTGTTTCATTAAAAAGGTCCCTAAACTTAATGTGAATGTGTAAAAAACATTACAACACTAAATCGAGGAAAAATTAGGTTCATTTTAATATTAACTATTCCCAAATCAATTGTCAAAAAGGGATAATTTTTTTCTACACTACAACATATAATATAGTACAAATTTTGTTTGTCACTTTTTTACTAAGGGGGTTGACGATAATGTTTTAACCTCATGAAATTTGTTAACATGATAGTGGTTTTCATTCAAGTTTTCTCAACTTGACTACATCAAAATTATATATTTTGTCAATGCGGTATGGCCCTAGCCATCTAACCATTAACTTACCCTATTTCTTAAATTTTCTAGCATATATTAGCACGAGGTCATATTTGCATAATTTTTTGTCTTAATTTTATATCATGCTAGGAATTTTGGTGCTTACACTCTAAATTTTTAGTGATATACCATAAATAGTATGTTTTCATCTAATTTTTCATGATCTTCCAATATTTTCCTTAATGAATCTTCCTTGTCCAACTATAGAGTAAGTATGGTGTATAAATTTGGAATAATAAATTTGATAGGTAGGGTGGCATCTAATCCATATACTAGCTCAAAAAGGATAAACTTGGTTGACCTTTTGTATTTTTTTTGTATGCCCATGATACTACTAGAATCTTTATATACAATATGTTTTGTTCCCATTACATATTTTATCAATGTAATAACTATAATTTTGTTGATGGATTCACTTACACCATTAGCTTATGGATGATATGGAGGAATCCTATTGTGGGTGATCATGAAACTACTCAAGATTTAGTTACTTTATTAACTAGATGTTTACCTTAGTCACTTGTAATACTCAAAGGGAAATCAAATATTATTATTATGTTCTCATATAAAAAAATGTGCAACATTTTTAGTTGTAAAATCCTTGGTTAGATTTACTTCTACTTATTTTTTTAGATATTCTACCCTAGTGATCATAAAAATGCATTTTGTGTGTTTTATGGGTGGATCAATGGGTCCTATAAATTCTATATCCCATACATAATAAGTACTATACCTTAGGGAACAAGGCACTAAAGTGATGGCATAGAGAAGGGATGAGATCAAAAAATACATGTCTATTAAGACAAATTAGGGACAATGCTTCAAGAATAAAATGAATAAGGTGTTGAGAAATATATATGCTATGATACCAAATGTTGGGAAATTTCAATGTCTATCTAAAAAATCAATGTATGAATTCAATGGATGAGATACAAGGCTTGGATATTATAATATGAAAATCTAAAACTTATATGCAAATCAAAAATTAAGTGACCTTAATATGGAATTACCATGATTACATCCATATTCTTTATGATGCTAAAAATTGACCAACCTAACATGCTTAATAACACCACCTTATGTGAAATTACAATAGAAATAAATAAAACATAACAAATCACCATAAGATATCAAAAAAGGCATACATCAACAACATAAAGGCATTGCATAACACATGATTTATATGGAGAAACCCTTGTGGGAGAAGTCAAGTATGTATTATCTTCAAATAAATAAGCTTAAAATACATTCACTTACATTATCCTCTTTGCCTCCAACATGGGAGCACCTATGTACCTATTAACAACCTCTTTATGCCTTAACTTGTCCTTATTCCAAAAGAGTAACTCTACATTTAAATGTTCCTAGATTTAATTTCTACATCCAAGGCATTGATTATTGAAACACAGGGAAAATGGGGGAAATGAATAGGAGACCTAAAAATGAAGGACCTATGCCAAAAAAAAAAGGGTGTTTCCATCTAATCACAAATCCACCTTTTCCGTGTTTGTTTAGAAGAGGGATAGTGCCACAAATTATTATAATTGACTTACAACCCTCAAGGTGAGTCAACCCTAGGTTTGGAAACTATGTTGCCCTAACTTCCTTATAACAAAAATGACCGAACAATAGTTTTTGGAGAAGAATAAAAGTGCATTAACAATCAAACCTATGAGATCTATCACTTGTAATATAAACTATTATGATAACACTATTAGAAACAACCATTAACTAGCAGATCTGAGAAGGTTAGGATGGTGTTTACCTTGCTCCAAAAGTGGGTTTTAGGCTTTATTGAAGGACATATTCACCCAGGGGAAAATGGGTCATTGTATAGGGCTCTAAAAATTCCTTTTGCATTCCTCAGGTCCCAAATCTAAGCTTCTAATTCCCCCAAGATTAATTGTCAAAAAGCTGAAAATAAAACCTATAGGTGAGTTTTCATGTCTTGAAAACTTTGATGACAACTTTGATAATTTTGCAAAATTGCACTTTTGATCCAATTTCAGTCCTCCACCTACATATCTTCAAACACACAAAAAGGAGAAAAATGTTTGTTTTTGTTGTATAATGGTTTTCCTTGGTCAAACACTAGTTTGGTAATTAAACCTTGATAATGAAATAATGATAAAATGAAGGAAATGATGAATGAACAAAGCTTTTTTCACCTCACCAAACCCTTTAATGGATTCCCTTAGAGGAATTAAGTCTAACACATCTCTCTAAGGTCTTGATCTTGCATGAAATGGCTTGATTTCTTGATATATTTTGATGCTTGAATGCTTACATGAAACTTGAAACATACATCACAATGTTAGCAAAAAAACATGCATGAACACACATAAATCTTGACATCATGATAGGATCTTGAATGCTCCAATAATTGGTTGATAAATCTTCTCTCCAATGCTTGAAAATAATCTTTGCTCTTGTGAAATTTGAATTATGCAACTTCTTAATTTTTATACTTGAATTGATAAAAGACCTTGTATTTATAGGTGTTTCCTTAATTACTCAAAAACTAAATACCACAAGCCAACATTTGTAATTTGAATTTAGATTATTAAAATTCCACCAAAACATATTAAAAAATGGGATCCAAGACTTTTAAAGGGGGGGGGTGAATGGGTCCTAGGCCCTAAACCTAGGACACACATTTTCCATGATGTGTACTTAAGTGTAGGCATTGATTATATGTGAGTTCCCCTTTTAGAAAATGAAATTAATTAGACTTGTGAATGCATAATTAGGCCAATTAAAATCTTAATTAAGTTGAAGTGATAAAGGGGTTGCAAACATAGTGTGAAAATGTAAAGTGTAAATTTTTTGACACTACAATTATATAGACTTGTAAAGAGGTCTTAAACACCAAACATAGTACCCAAAGATAATCTTCATTCCAAATGTCCCAACCCTTGGATTACCTCTTCGAAATATGAAAGAACACTAATTTTAGCTCTAATACTTTCCCTCTGACTTGGGAACCCAAACATGGAAATAAAACTTTATATTAAATACAAAAAAAATAAAATACCAAGAGACAAATATTTCTTCTTTACAAGAACCCACTTGGAGAAACCCAACAACAACTCATTTTTTCTCTTCATTATCTTTTACCATCTCATTTTAAGCATCCACATGTGGGGAAAAAAATATTAAATATTCATGCCCATAATCACCTTTAACACTGATAGTGAAACCCATTACTCCTTATGAGTGTATTACAAACAATGGTGAAAATAAATATTACAAAATATTTTCCCAATACACCCTAAGTGCCTAGGGACACTTTCCAAGGATGTTTGAACCATGTAATATTGTATAGCATTTACAAGGTAGATGCATCTTAATCCTAAAATAAATGTAGGTTGCATAAAGTATAAATAATGAGATATATAAAATCAACTAGAGGAAGAAAGAGATGTTGAGAGAGAGAGAGAGAAGGAATGAGGTAGTTAGAAAAAATATTGGGAGATAACTAGTTAGTAGAATCATTGAAGCCTGTTGGTAGAAAAACCTTGACCAGAGTCTAAAATTTAATATTATGTTATATGTAGTCAACCTTGATGTGATGTAATAAAAATGGAGAACTTAGATATACAATAAATAAAACCAAATTATAATAAATATGTATTCACATATATATAAATTATATATATGTATTTATATATATAACATCATATAATAATATACTTTAATTTCTCATACATGTCTTATAATTCAATCATCATGCTTCATTCATATATATCTTATATATATCATATGGATGCTTCTATATTGTCATATATATTTAATCCATATGATTCCACACTCTCTCACATTCTTATCTCTCACTTTTTCCTTCTTTATATAGCCTCTTAATTCCTTTTCTTAATGTATTTCCATCATATCCTTTCATAATAGCACTTAATTATCTTATTCCCATGAATTTACCTTTTTTCTCTATAATATTTTACCTTTTATAGCTTATTTAGGCATGTTAGAGGTGCTTTAAGGCCATTTAAGTGGTAAATAATAGATATATGGGTCTAAAAATGATCCAAATTATATATGAGGTGTCTCACAACCCTCTATATCCTACCAATATTATCCCTAGACCTAAAACATTGTCTTGTACTCAAGACAACTTGGTGAAACCATTTGTATCCTTCATGATTTCCTTTCTTTCTATGGGTATTACTTTATAGCAACCCTCTTCATGCGCTCTACTATTTCCTCAACTGCACCCACTTGGAGTACTTCGTAGCACCCACCTTGGCATACTCTGTCCCTGCTCAAACATTTATACTTTTCTTAATTGCTATTATATTTTTACATATGAGTATTTATGCCTGCACAACCTCTTAAACATATATGCCATATTTTTCCAATTTGATCCATCATTCCATCCATAATTCATTTGCATATAATTTATCATAGATGCTTTCTTCCATTTTTTACTCCAACATATTTTTATAGAATGATTGATTATTCCATAAATACTACAAGGATGAAGAATCCAACATATTTCTTGAATAGCATTACATTTATTGAGTAGAGTTGCTAGAACTTGTTGTACTTGTAACATCATCTTCTTTTCCATTTCTAGGGCCTTCATTATTTAGCCTAGCAAATGGTATAATGGTATTTTTAAAAACTTTTCTTACATATCCCACTCTTCTTGTCATCTTAAAACCAACATCCTTCAAAAAACATCCTTTGTCATTATCATTGTTATTACTTTTTATCAAAAGAATTTTTATCTATATCACATTTATCAAATTATTCATCAAATAAATAACTTGAATCATCTGTACCACAATAAGTATCATATCACATAGTCTTAGACTTTAGAAAATCATTTTCCTTCAAGGTTTCTTCAAATAGATTATTTTTAGCTTTTAATTTTGATATTTCATCCTTTTGTAAACTATTTTGTTTTTCTAAGTCTTCATTTTTCTTTTTTACTTTCTCTAATTCTTCTTCCAAAATATTTTTTTCACACATGACATTTTTATTTTTTTCTTCACTCTCTATCTGTTTTTTCCCATTGAAACAAATGTATTTAAAAAAAATCCAAATTGTTTCTTCTCCTCAAATTTTTAGCACTAATTTCTTTCTTTGATATGATCTCCCTCCTTATGCAACAACAACCAAGGTGCTCACAATGGAACCAAATGTTCAAAAAAAAACCTTGACTAAAATCTATGGTTTAATATTCTACTATGTGTAGTCAACCTTGGTGTGATGCAATGAAAAGAGCAAACTAAGATATGCAATAATTATAAACCAAATTATAATAAATTATATATATATATATATATATATATATATATATATATATATATATATATAATTCAATGTCTTATAATTCAATCACCATGCTTCATCCATATATATATGATTGAATTATAAGATATGTAGAAGACACTAAAGTATATATATATACTTCACACTTCCTTATTATCATATATATTTAATCCATATGATTCCACACTCTTATCTCTTACTCTTCCCTTCTTTATATAGCCTCTTAATACCATTTCATAATGGCTTTCCATCATTTCCTTTCGTAATAACACTTAATTATCTTATTCCCACGAATTTACCTTTTTCTCTATAATATTTTACACTTTTATAGCTAATTTAGGCATACTAGAGATATTTTAAGGCTATTTTAGTAGTATATAAGGGATATATGGGTCTAAAAATGACCCAAATGGCATATGAGGTGCCTCACAACCCTCTATATCCTACCAACATTCTCCCTGGGCCTAAAACATCATCTTGTCCTCAAGATAGCTTGGTGAAGCCACTTGTATCCTTCATGATCTCCTTTCTTTCTATGGTTATTACTTAATACAACCCTCTTCATGTGCTCTACTACTTCCTCAATTGCAACCACTTGGAGTGCTTAGCAACACCCACCTTGGTGCACTCTATCTCTACTCAAATATTTACACTTTTATTGATTATTATCATATTTTTACATATGAATATTTATGCTTCTACAACCTCTTAAACATATATGCCATCTTTTTCCAATTTGATGCATTAGTCCATCCATAATTCATTTACATATATTCTATCATAGATTCTTTATTCCACTTTTTATTCCAATACATTTTTCTAAAATGATTTATTAGTCCTCAAATACTACAAGGATGAATATTCCAACATATTTATTTTCTATGTTTGTTCCTATGAAAATGAGAACATTGTATTTCTTAATAGAGTTGCTAGAACTTGTTATACTTGTAACATCATCTTATTTTTTACATTTCTAGGGCCTTCATTATTTAGCCTCGTAAATGGTATAATGGGCTCTATAAAAAATATAATTGTATGGAAAAAATGGGGATCTTAAGTTTGATATTGGAAACCTAGAGCTAATAAGCTTCCTTTTACAAAATTACATTAGAAGGAAGATCATGACAATATTCACTCTCTTACTGTCAATAAACAAGTTGGGTTTATCCTCAAGCTTGATTTACTTAAAGCTTATGATAGAGTAGATTGGGGTTTTTTGTCTAAGATTATTCTCTCCTTTGGTTTTGGGGAGAAAATGGTGGCTCTTCATCAACTTATTTCAATTCCTTGGTTCTTTGTGCTCATTAATGGGTCTCCTTCTCCTCTCTTTGATTGCTCTAGGGGTTTGTAGCAAGGGGATCTTATCTCCCCATTCTTTTTTATTATTATGGTTGAGTCCTTGGGTCATCTTATCCAAAGATTTGTTAATTTTGGTCTTATGATTGGGTTAGCCCCTTCTTCTGCTAACCTTGTTTGTTCTCATCAACAATTTGTGGATGATTCTCTTTTTCTTGGGCAAGCGTCTATTAAGGAAGATAAGGCTATCAAATGGATTTTGCAAATGTTTGAGGTTGCTTCTAGGTAGAAGGTTAGCTTATAGAAGAGTGTGATTTTCTTTTTTAACACTCCGATTCAAAGACGAAATAGGATAGCTAGAATTCTACAGTTTCAAATTGGTGAACTTCCTGCTTCTTACCTGGGCCTCCCCTTATGCTCTAAGGCTTAGGATTCCTTATGGAGGGGGTTGATTGAAAAATTTAATTCCAATTTGGCTAGGTGGAAGGGGGATTTGTTGATCCAAGATGGCAAAGTTTAGTTGATTAAATCCACCTTTCAGAATATTTTGGTCTATGCCCTTAGTCTCTTTCACATGTTGAGGAATTTTGTGGATATCTTGGAAGGAATTCAGAAAAATTTCCTTTGGACAGCTGTTGAAGATAAAAAAAAAAACTCATTTGGTTGCCTGGGATGATGTCTGTCAACCTAAAAAGGCTGGTGGGTTGGGCATTCACAAAATCAGAATGTTTAACGTGGTCGTTTTGGGTAAACAGTTGTGGAATCTCTTGCTAGCCAAAAGTGAGTGGGTAAAAATTGCTTGGAGCAAATACTTACATGGTGCTAATGGGATTAGAGATTTTTTATCTCATGAGTTTAATCCTTCGTATGGTTTTGTGTTGTAGAATTGTATGTTGAAGGCTCGAAGGCTTGTGGCTAAGGGTCTCTTTTGGAAAATGGGTAATGGGAGGATTATTATGTTTTGGGAGGATAATTGGTATGGAAATGGGCCTCTAAAGGATTATCCATGGGCTCAACCCTTTATGGACCTATGTGTGTGATAGTTTGGCAGATTTGTTGCTAACTATATTGATGGAGGTTGTTGGAGGAAGTTGCATGAGGTGGACCTTGGTCTAGAAATTATTTATAAGGCCATTTCTTTGGTTCATATTCCTTTTATCCCTTCTCTTGATAGGATTGTTTGGAAGCCTTCCTCTACGGGTAACTTCTCTATTGCTTTGGATTTTCATTTCAATGAATCCTTTATTGGCCAACCTCCTTTTTAAGCCTCTATTTGGTCCTCTAGATTGATTCCTAAGGTCAACATTTTCTTTTGGCTCTTCTGCCAAAAAATAATTTTAACAATTAATAATCTAATTAAAAGAGGTTTTGTTATGCCCAATAGATGCTTTCTTTGTGAAGAGGAAACGGAAAATACTTTTCATTTGTTGATTGGGTGCAGATATGTTTGTGTGATCTAGAATCATGTGCTCTCACTTTGGAATCTTAGCTAGGTGTTTCCTAGTTCTATCAAAGATTTATGGTATTAATGGGTTGGCCCTTCATCTAATCTGGCTCTACAGATTTTGTGGTCTCTCACTTTGCCTCATATGATTTGGGGGGTTTGGCTGGAGTGCAACAACAAAAATTTTAGAAATTCTGCTCTTCCAGCTTTATTTGTGGCTCATAAGATTTATGCAGGTATTAAGGAAATTTTTCTTTCTAGGATCTCCTTTTATGCTGGACAAAAGATTATCCTTTGTTCCTATGATTTCTCTATTGCACAAAAGTGGAAGTTTCCTTGTGATATTTCTCTTCTAGTCTCTAAAGGGAAATCTTCAAGAGAAGATGTTGCTTGGAAGGCACCACCGAATGGTTGGGTTAAGATAAATTTTGATGGCACGGCTAAAGGAAATCTGGGACCTGCAGGATGTGGGGGAGTGATTAGAAATTATAATGGTAGGCTCATCTCTTTTGTGGCGCTCCCTTTGGGAATCCAAACAAACCACTATGCAGAGGCAGCTGCAACCTATCATGGACTCAAAATGGCTTAAAGCAAAGGGTATAGGAAGGTCTAGTTGGAGGGTCACTCTCTGAACATTATAAATAATTTGAAGAATGCTTCACCTCCATCTTGGACTACTGAGGCCTTGGTTAGGGATTCCATTGATATTATCAATTCCTTTGATACTTGTTATATCTCCCACATATTGAGAGAGGGAAATATGTTAGCTGATTTCTTCGCTAACTTTGGTGTTAGAAGATGTTACATCCCAAATTGGACGTTACAATTTACAATCATTAGATAGAGTAAATGTGAATTCTGGAGGTGAATTAATGATGCTTGTACCTTGTTTTCAATATGAATGATGTTTCATTTGATGTTATTCTTGGTGAAATACTGCATAAAGGAGAATAGAAGGTTATTGATTTATGAATAATCTAACTTTTGAAATGTTTCATGTATTCTGCTTTGTTATGAGCATATGACTGCCGATGTCATGTCATGGTGTGCAGGTATGAAGACTGATCCTCCGGACAGAGGAGAGATATCACTCGGGGAGGAACTTGGTCGGGTAAGCAGTAACGAGTACCAAATGAGCATACACACACGTCAGTATAGGTTCTGAGAAACCAAGTCAGTTATGTTGGTCTAGATAAGTCATCCTTAGGCTTGGAGTTATGTTTACTTCTTTATGCTTTGAAAAGTGATGATTACTTATTTGTCTGACTTACTATGCTTTGACATGATTTGGAAAAACGTGAATGGATATACGTTAAAAGGTCAAGTGAGTATGTGTATACGTGTACGCGTATCCATATGAATATACATGTCAAATACATACATATGCTCGGCAGATGGATATGCCCATATGTACGTAATGACATGATATACATACATTTATGTGTACACTGCGTACAGAGAAATACATACTAATAATAATATTATATTATTATTCCCTGTTGACTTTACGTATATATATATATATATATATATAAATATCGGGTTGCTGACTGGCTCACGATATATTTATATATTTGTTAAATATATATTTAAAGACTATAATATTATTTTATAATAAAATAAATAAGGGAACTATATTTTTTGTCTAAGGGATTTTCTTATATATTTATGTATAAATATATAAGGTGATTATTTAAATACATAAAGAATATATAAATAATAATATATTTTGTATATTTTATTAATTAAATGTATTAATATTAAAATTAATATTTATTTATATATAAATACGTTTATATAAAAATAAATAATAATGTTTAAAATAATACATTAATAAGTAAAATATACAAATAGAAGTTATTAAAACAAATTTCAATTTCAAAAGAATGGAATTCGCATTTTTATGGAAGGATTAAATTCGCATTTTACATTTGCATTTGTGAAAGTTTAGAAGATAGCCGTATGAAATATTTAAACTTTTCAAAATACATTTGAAAATGGAATAAACTTCATAAAAGGAAAAATTGAAAAGTCGAACTTAGGAAATGAATGAAAATATTAAAGAGAAACTCACCCGTGAAAATGGCGGAGCTCCTTGCGCAGCTGGGGATGAAAGAAGACATTTTCAAAGCTCAAAAACCAGAAAATAGCAACAAACTACTGAGCTGTGTCGATTTGGAACTTGACCTAGAACGCAGCAAAAATATCATGGAAAATTCTTACGCCTGGCAGAAAAACGTGGATGTAGATTTCGTTTTTATTGCAAGTTGAAATATTCTTCGAATTGCTGGCTGTATAGAAGTCGAATCATCATGGAAGAACATGACTAAGGGTTTGGATAAATGGCAAGTAGCATTTTGACTAAGTAAACATTGAAATCTGTCAATATACATGCCCAGAAATGGGGAAACTGTTTTAACTGCGGCCTATAAATACTTCACAAACTTTCATTCGAAGACACTTGGGGGTTTTCTCTTCATTGACGTTTTTAGAGAGCTTATACACTGCAAATTTGAGAGCCAGTATTGTGAGTCTGTGTTAGTTATCTATTCAAGTGTTTTAGTGAGAGTTGAGTGTTCTCAGTTATAAATTATTGTGAAATAAGAATAGCATTCTTATTCTGGAGAATTTCTGAGTAAGGAATCTTTTGACTGGAAGAATCTGAGTTTATCATTTTATTTAGCTTCCATAATCATTCCCTGTTTTGGTTATAATATTCTGTATTGCTGAGTTTGAAAGATGCTGTGAATTTTACCAGCAATTACCAGTTACTGTGGCTATCCCTGTTTGAGCTGTGAGTGAGTTTTATTATTGCTGAGAGAAGCCTTTCATAATTTCTGAGATCATATATCACCATTTGCTGAGAGGACATCCCCTGTTATTATCTTCACCAATTCTGAGTTCACAGAAAGAAGTTGAGATTACTTTTCATTTGTAGCAAGTGATTAATTTCTGAGAAAGAGTTTGAGACTGGTCTGAGAATTCTGGAAGTCTTTTGCTGAAGGTCTGAGGAGCTGCAAACACAATCAAGTTTATCCTCTAAAGGGAAAGGCATATACCAGGCATGATGTTTCTTCTTTCATGTTCTAGAGCGTAGTTCTTGATATATATATCTAAAAGAGTAAATACTGAATATGCATAGTTAGGGAATTGCATTGAGTTCAATACTTCAGTTAAGATAAACAAGAAATGGTTCTATGTTGCACCATTACCTTAAAGAATAGTTATGCATGTTTTCTGGAGTAGAAACCTGTTTGCATTAGTGTGTGTTTTGTATATGAGGAGTATATATGGTTTCAATGATTAAAGGATTGTGAAAAAGGGAATATATGAGTAAAGAGCTTAGGGGATTAATTTACTTATCTTACATTAAAAGAAATAATGGGAAAAGATAAAAGAGAGGGATTTGCTTGCATTTTGAATGACTATTGCATTGTTGTGTATGGTCTCTGTATATGGAGAATACATAGATATACTTATTATCTACTAGGATCGAAATGAAGGCAAAGTCAAGAAAGGTCTTTTAGCTTACGTTATTAGAATGACTGAGACAAGCTAAGTATTCTTAGGATAAAGATTTCCTAAATAGGAGAGTTGATACAAGACACTTGTAGACTGTCTCATTTCTAGTAGGTTCGTATGATTGTAGGATATCTGGGGTGACGGATTACCCAATGAAGGATAAAACCTACGCGTAGAATAAGGAAGCCTCAAGTCAAATCGGCCCTGAGTAGTGTATATGATAGATGACCTTCATTCGAAGTACTGAATGAGAATACTTTGGCCAAAGTAGTGAAAGGTACGACATCCACTTAGGTGT
>VDFB02181522.1:0-23459 GCA_007258455.2 Sequoia sempervirens | reverse complement strand
TCTTTATTCAAGGATAATCCCACAAAGAAGCTCAAGACAAGGCTACAAAGTCAAAGTAGACATGGAAATCTAAGGATGCAAGTAAGTCAAATACTACTTTTGGAAACTGCTTTGTTTATACAAGTAGTGATGACAGTTTTGTTGATTCACCAATTAGATATTTAAGTCATAGAGTCCCTGAACTTATTGAGAAAAATATAAGAAATAAGGAACTTTGGATAGATCTAGAGAAACAAATAATTTTCCAAGAAAGGGTTGAAAGAGAAATTGAACAAAATCAAAGATAGTATGATCCTATACATGGCATCTCTAGTAATACTATTAATCCAAACATACCTATAGCAAGTTCTTATACAAAAAAAAATTGTCATCCTCATGTCCAAGAACAAACTCATTTATCTTATCGAAATCCTGCCACATCTAGTATGGCTGAAAATACCTCCCAAGTTGTTCCACAAACATCAGGATTTGGAAAGATACTTCAGGTCGGGGAAGAATTATTGAAAGAATTGGATGACCTACAATTGGAATTAAGAAAATTAGAAGAAGTGAAAATTAGAGAAGTTATGGGAATGAGGGATGTTATGAAGAAAATAATAGAGAATATGAAGGATTCTTATCATTCTAGTGGTACTTATGTATTAGCACCACCAAATCCTACTGGAAGCAGTAATCCTTTGAATATTCCTCTTGATAGTTCCCATATAAGCACCTACACTAATCCTATAATAACTAGTACACTTCCAATCAATCCTCATTCAAATGTTACTTCACAAGCTATGCTTAATCCAAATACTACAGGAAGTGCCTCTCAAAGAAATTCTCAGCCTTTTATTTCCCAACAAATAATTCTTATGCAACTTCTACACCTATGAACTTTGGTATGTGAGTAAACCCTCAAATAAATCTTACTTAGAATTATCGATTGCAGCATAATGTTCATCAACAAGGTATTGGTGTGGGAGGAATACCTCAGCAACATATATATAGGAAAAAATCTTTGTAGATGAGGTCATATACAAAATTACCAACAATATAACCCAAATGTGGGTATCCAAATGGGTGGATGGAATGCTAATCCACTAGGGGTTCAAAAATTTGTCAATCAACAAAATGCTCAAGTTAATCCCTGAGTGAATCTTATTGTATAGAACTTCCCAGCAAGAAGACCCTTGCAACTAGAAAGATAAAGACATCTAGATTTTAATGGTATCACTAGGTATCCTAATCCCTTCCCTAATGATTTCATAAATGCTTTGATTATTTTTTTAGGAAACAATGCATTATCTAGTGAGGATCATCTCAAGGCTTTCCTAAATCTAATTAATTATTTTTAAATTGAAGATGAAAATGTTGTAATAAAATTATTTATGCAATCTTTAACTGATGATGCAAGGGATTGGTATAGGGAATTTTTTGATGCAAGTATAGGTTCATGGGATGAATTCAAAAGAGTATTCAAAGAGAAATATGGTGATAAGACTAGTCCTAGATTCATTATCAATGAGTTTAAAATCATAAGTAAAGGCCATAATGAATCAATCTCTTATTTCAATACTAGGTTTATGAAGGTGATGAATAAAATTCCATAGTATATGGGACCTAGTGAACCCATGTGCTTGGTGTTGTATTGTAATACATATGATCCTAAAATAGGTTATGAGATCAGAGATAAAGATCCTCATTCTTTAAGGGATGCTTGCAAAATAGCAATGCATATTGAAAATGATAGGAAAGCATCAAACAAAGTGAGTAAGAGGGATGACATAAAACTCTTGCAAAAACAAAAGGGGCATCAAAGCAAGGAAACATCCTTTGAGGATAAATTTGATAAATTTATGAGTTCCTTAAAGAACTTGAGTTATAAATTAGCAAGAAATGACAAATTTTTATTTCATGATAAACCTAGCTATCAAGGTAAGAAAGAATGCCTAAGTTATCAGACCAGACCTACAATACAAATTGGCATAATGGTAAACCCATACAAAATAATTAGAAAGAGGTGCAAAATAGAGAGAAACCTGGCCCTATGAAAAGAAATAATGTCAATTTTGCTGAAGAAAACCTTTGGTGTATAGTTTTTCAATTGCCTCATTCACCAATGCAATGCATGGTTACTCGGTCTATAGAAGGTCATGATACTCCTTGTGATGATTGTGATAACACCCTTAGCAAACATCATGAAATTAATATGATGTCAACTATATTATCTCACACTAATGATGAGTATTCTTATAATGAAGGATACATTGATATAGATGTTCATGATAAGAGATATCAATGAGGTGAGTATCATCAAAAGAAATTCTAAGATGATGAAAAAGAAAATTATGTAGAAATACATAATGTTGAAATGCCTAGCTTTGATGTTAGATTGAGAAGACCTTCTAATGGAGAGATTAGAGCATTAACTTCTATTTCTATTTCCCAAGTCAAGAGAAATTATGATTTGAGAAATAGTGCAATCAATAATGATCAGGGAAAAGTAGGAAGTATTTTCATAAAGGAAAGTAAGAATTAGGTGAATGATAAGCATCCTAGTAAACAAAGAGAAGGATTTGAAGTTAAAAACAAGGATGCATAATGTAAAGGAAAGGACATTGAAAATCCTAGATCAAATTGTCTCTCCTCTCCTAAAGGCTAAGTATCAAAAAATCAAATATGAACAAGAAAATGAGAATTCCAAATGTACTCAAGGATCTGACTCACACAATAAAGAAGAGAAGCCCAATAATCAGAATATACTTGCCACTCAAATTGGTGATAGTAAAAATATATCTTTGTTGATATGTCTTAGATTAAGGTATATGTTCCTCTGCTTGAAAAAATGAAAATTGAGGAACACAAGGAGAAGGAAGTTGCCCTCATCAATGGTGTAGCTATAGCTTCTAATGTAAAGAAGAAGGTGACTACATTTCCTAAACAGGGTAGAGATAAATCAAAAAAAGGTTGAACCAGAAAGTGACATTAATGAAATACCTAAAATATTCTTGGCACTACTTTGACTACATGCCCAAATTAGGTTGACCATTTGTATGTAACATTGTATTTTAATAACAAATTGGTTAGGAATTGTATGATTGATTCAAGGGCGTCCACCAACATTATGCCACTGACCATCATGGAAGAATTGGGATTACAAGTAAGTAGAGCATTTGGGAAATGACTTGCAATGGATTCTAGGGAGGTTCCAGTGATTAGAGTAATGAAGGATGTACATTTCAAATTTTCTACTTTCCCTAAGAAATACTTTGTAATGAATGTGACTATAGTCAATGTCCCACCTCAGTATGGGATGCTTTTTTCAAGAAAATAGTCAGAAATAGTTGGTGGAAGCATGCAATGGGATGCTCTTATGCCACGATCCCTATCAATGGAAAAAATGTTAATCTCAATAGAGAAAATAGGTATCCTAACCTTATTGAAGAGCGACAATCAGTAGAGTAAGTGTGTTTCATTAATGTTGACATGAATAATTTGAGTGGAAGAAACTCTAGTTGAGAAGAAAGAGAGTGCTTATAAGTCAAGAGTTTAAAAAATATGCTCAGGAGGATGGAATATGGTTAATGTATTTTGATGGAGCATGTTCAAAGGAAGGTTTGGGGCGATTCTCATATCACCAAGAGGTAAGTCTTACAAATATTTGTTTTTTCTAAAGTTTGAATATACCAACAATGTTGAAAAATATGAGGCTTTGTTGTAAAATATGAGGCTTTGTTGTTAGGACTGAATATGGTGATCAAACATAATATTAAGAAACTTAGATTTATAGGGGAATTTGATTAAGTTGTATCCCAAATTAGGGAAAATTTTGTTTCCAAACATAAGAGATTGAAACAATATAAGTTTGTCGTATGGGATACCATTGAGATGTTTCATGCATTTTCCATAGATTGGATAGAATGGTCTAAAAATGCAATGGCATATCTTCTTACCAACATCACCATCAGGCCTAATGATATAATTTTTTTTGGAATATAAAAACTTGAGGTGAAGACAAGGTCATCTATCCCAAATAATATTTGTAACTAGTAGGTATTCAATGATGATCAAGATCTGTTGAAATTTTTACATTTTATACATGAATACCATAGCCAAAAAATTGACTTCCAAAGTTTTGTAGATGTAATTGATGGAAAGGAAACTATCTTTGGAAACGAGGTGATTCAGTTGAAAACTAACAAAATTCCAAAGGGATTGGTAGCCCTAGAAAGGGTCTTTGAAAATTTAGACAAGTGTGATATAAAGTCAACCCTTACACATGAGAAAGAATTAGAAGAAGTAAACTTGGGAACAGAGAATGCACCTAAGAAGGTGTACATTGGTAAAAATTAAGCCCAAAAATTAGAATAATGTTTATTTCCTTGCTTAGGAAATATAAGCATGTCTTTGTTTGGTCATATGCTGATTTGAAGGCATATAGAGAGGACCTGTTCCAATATGATGTTCCTCTCAAACCAAATGCTAAGCCCTTGAAGAAAAATTAAAGACCAATTAACCCTACACTGGTATCGAAAATACAACAAGAGTTGATGAAACATAGAGATGGTGGAATTATTAAACCTATTAGACATTTTACTTAGGTTCCAAACTTAGTTTCAATTAAGAAGAAGAATAGAGACATAAGGTTGTGTGTAGATTTTAGAAATTTGAAGGTGTCTTCATTGAAGGAAAAATATCCATTGCCTAATATGAAGGCAATGTTGCATTTAAGGTCATTGGTTGTGACTTTTTGTCAATGATGGATGAATTTTTAGGATACAACTAGGTTAGAGTTAAAGAATTTGAGTAGTATAAGACTACTTTTACTACACCATGGGGCACATATGTTTATGTAATAGTATCATTTTTTCTAACAAATGCAGGCAAAACATTTCAAAGAGATATGCATGTTGAATTTTTAGATCTTATAGAAAATTTCATGGTTGTTTACCAAGATGATCTAGCTGCCTTTTCTAAGAAAAGAGAATATCATTGTATGCATTGAGAAAGGATTTTTGCTAGAGATTTGGAATATGGTATTTCTCTCAATCCCAAAAAATGTGTATTCTAGGTTACAAAAGGGAAACTATTGGGCCATATAGTATCAAAATAAGGAATTAGGATTGATCCAGAGCATGTAGCAACTATTGAAAATATCCCTCAGCCAAAAACAATCAAGGGTATTCAATCCTTTTTTGGATAGGTTAACTTTGTGAGGAGATTTGTGACAATTTTTGCAAAAATAACAAAACCTATTTCTAAGATGCTGAAGAAAGGTGAATCAATAGAATGGAGTGAAGATCCAAACAAGGCCTTCCAAAGTATAAAAGAGGCAATTAAGAAGGCTCATGTGTTTAAATCTCCATATTTCTCAAATCCATTCTAGTTGTTTTCATTTTCTTAATTTCACACCACAGTTGTTATGTTGCTAAAAAAGAATGTTGAAGGTTATGAGAAACCCATTACCTTTTTTAATAAATATTTACAAGTCATTGAGCTAAAGTATGACATAATTGAGAAACAAGTTCATGCACTAGTCAATGTTATAGAAAATTTCACAATATATCTAGTGGAAGTTGAAATTATAGTTTATGTCCCTAATGCTGCCATAAAAGACATTTTTACACAACAAGAAGTTATAGGGAGAAGATGTAGACGGATCAATAAGATCCAATAATTCAATGTTGACATCCAAATAACAAATCTTTTTAGAGGAGAAGGGTTAACTAGGCTCATGGTTGAATCAAACTTGAAAGCTAACCAAGTTAACAATGTAGATACAATCTTATCTTTAGACCGTGATATGCAGTCATCTCCTTGGTATAAGGACGTTGTCTTTTATCTGAAAAATACGTCTTGTCCAGAAGGAATGAATGATAACCAAAAGAGAACATTGAAACTTCATGCCATCAAGTATGTTGTCATTCAAAATGAGCTATGGTGGAGAATTAGAGATGGGTTTTTGCTCAAACGTGTAAATGGCAAGTAAGCTACCCATATAATAGATGAGATGCACAATGGAGTTTGTGGAGGATATTTTATGGCCAAAAAAATACATAGATTCTGAGATCTAGCTATTAGTGGCCTACAATATTTGTAAACACCCAAAAAATGGTGAGGAAGTGTGACACTTGTCAAAGATTCTTTGGAAAGTTCTACCTTTGAGGCCAATGTCTATAGAGGCTCCATTCCAAAAGTGGGGAATTAATTTTATTGGAAAAATAGTATAGAGATCTATTGGTGGGAATAGGTGGATATTGGTAACCACTGATTACTTCACTGAGTGGATTGAGGCTATCCCCACAAAGACAGCTACACACAAAGTTGTGATAGACTTTTTGTTGAATAACACATAACTAGATTTGGAGTACCAATGAGAGTAATCTCTGACAATACAATGTGCTTCAGGTCTGAGGAGTTCATAACTTTTTTCCATCAATATAGAATTATTCTCTCATACTCATCTCCCTACCATCCCCAAGGAAATGGGAAAGCTAAATCAAGTAATAAAAGCTTGTTGAAGATAATGAAAAAAATGATTGGAAAGAAAAAGAAGGCTTGGGATTCAAAACTCATAAAACTCATACTAGCATTATGGGTTGATAGAGTAACTATTTTGATTATAAGGGAGAAACAAGTTTTGAAGGGACCCAAAACCCTTTACAAATAAAGATACTAAGTGCTACCAAAAAAATATATTCAGAAAGTCACCAGCAACAACCCATAGGCCAAAAAACATAACAAAATGGGTGCTAGTATAATGATAAGACAATAAAGTAACAACACCGAACATCATCAAAACAACAAAACAACAAGAATAAAACCTATACTCAATAGGAAACAAAAAGCAACTATGAAGAAGACCAGACACTAATTCAAACTACTCAGGGTGTTGGCCACCTCAAGCTGCTAGCTTCTATGCCTTTCAATCATGTCCAACAACTCCTTCTAAACATTAAAGTATTTCTTCCAATCAACTGACCCCTTAACAGTAAATCCTTTGTCATCATCTTTAGCAACATTTTTACCTTTTCCTTTAACCGAGTGCTCTTTCTCCATAAGCTCAGAGAAGTAAACCTAATCCTCCCTAAGCTCACTTATCTTTCTGAAAAGGACTTCCAAGGAGTCCACGCTGTTCTTCATATAGATATGACATGCTTGCAAAATATTTTTAATATTTACATTTGTTCCCAGAATCTTGGCTTCCAGAGCAACCAATCTATCTTCACACAGATATTTGAAATCATGGTAGGAACCTTCTAGGTCCACAATTTTGTCAATAAGAATGTATGACACCGAGCCCTTTGGAACATTCTTCAGATTCTCCTTCAAACCTCTAATTTTGATATTAATCTTATTGAACTCTTCAAGAGTCCACTTAGCTAACTTAAAAGTTCCAATAGCCCTATCCCTAGCTATTTCTAGCAATTCAAACATGGAGGTAGAGTCATCATCGAGGTAAGAAAATTCCTTGGAGAGAGGATTTACCTTTAAAGGCTCTTGTTTATATTTTTTCTTCTCCACCTCCTACTCATCAAGACCCCTTATTTCCTTGTCCTGCTCCACAATGGGAAAATACTGCATCGGGGAGTCCTCAATGGCCACCATCTTAACTCCAAAATCCTTACCATCACCAGACACATTGGGGTCCTTCGTCGGCACATCCAAGTCCTTGTTCTTCAGGTTGGCAATATGCTTCGACGACCTTTGTGGCTTGTCATCTGAACCCAAAACATTATCTTGCGGCCCCACCTCAAGGCCACCACCAACAACATCCTGACCAACAGCCACCTCCATGGTCTTGGGAGGGGAATCATCTGAACCCACTTTTGTGTCCTCACTTTCAGAAAGGGCAAGCCGCTTAGGTGCCCTATTACTCTTAGAACCACCCAACTTCCTATTCTTGAAAGATAGTCACAATGGCTAGAGATACATCCTCCTCCTCTTCATTTCACTCCTCCTCATCCGAAGAGGAATCGAATCCTGACGACCCAGAAACATCACTCAAATTCTTCTCCTTACCCCTCATGGTTGAAGTAGGGAGAAGAAACTTAACATACTCCATAATTAATAATATGAGACCTTCATGGAGGACAAGAGCCCTCCTATTCTTCAAATGAGCGTACATAGAGACCTCCAAAGATGATAACAGGAAAAAAGGGAAAGAGATGTACAAACCATGTCTAAAATGGTTGAGAGTGAAGTGGTGACCAAGAATAGCAATAGACCTCCCCTCTAGAGTTACATAGCGCATAAGCACCTCAGCAACACTCGCCCAAATTTTCTTGAGGGATTTTCTCTCATAACCCCAACTTTCCAATTTAGCTAATTTATTTTGCTCATCATCTTTGAAGAATTGTTCCATCACTTCCTCATTACTCTTTTTGTCCTTGAAGAACTTGATTCCAATCGTCAACATTCCAGTAACTAGAAGCAACCAATTCCTCATTCACCTCCACTTCCAATCCATTAACCTTAAGCCTATGGTTATGCCAGAAAGACACAAACTACACTAAGGCATTAGGGCCATGCCCATGCAGTCTCTCTAAAAATGGAGTGAAATTACCATGACGTAATATATTCCAAAGCTTCTTATTTTTCATGATGCCCCTACAAGAATGCATTTCGATTCTTCTTCTATCAGCGCCCATGTCGAACAACACCAGAACAAGCAAACCCTTGCAAAAAACACTCAATTGGGATCCAGAGAGCAAGAAGACACCTACAAAGCATGTGAAATAGAAGAAGGTACTGGAACATAAATACCACAACATCTCAAGGCACACCATCATTCCTCAATAAACTCCTAGCTTTCTTAGGAAGGATCGAGCCCTCCTCCCACACATGAAAATCATTTAAACTGACAGCCTCATTGGCAAAAGAAATTTCCAATGAGTTTCCTTCTCGGTAAATGTGAGAGATGTGGGTCTCTTCACAAGATCACAACATGATTATAGTATCTTTAATGAGCTGATCCACATTCCAACTTGGATGATGACTGCCATGCAGATAGTTAAGTATATTTAAAGAATCGTCTTCAACCCATAATTTGGAGTAACCTTTATTGATTGCATATTTGACACTTATGAACGCAGCCTCCGCCTCCACATAGTGATTGGACTGTATTCCCAATGAGAGTGCCACCATGCCTAAGATTTTTCCAACATCATTTCTTAACACCCCCCACATCCTGCAAGCTTGGGATTTCCCTTCACTGCCCCATCAAATTTAACTTTTACCCAACCAAAGGGAGGAAACTACCACTTAGTGTTCATTCTAGCAATTGAACTGGATTTAGGATTCAAAATGGGAATTGAACTAATCTTCTAGTTAGCAGTCACCAAGAGATCATAACCAAATAGGCAAGCAGAAGGGACACACTGAGCAGAATCAAAGTTTATTAGAGCAAAGTTTTCCAAAATCGTTCATTGAATCTTGAAAAAAAGACTGTCAACCTTCAACTTAGAATCATGAAAGATCCTATTATTCTATTCTTTCCATAATCCCCAAGCAATATGTGGAGCCATAAGGTCCCACATTCAATGAAGAATAGGAGAGGAGGAAGAGAAAATCCACTTATCAAAGAACTTATCAAGAGAATTTGGAAAGGCCCAACCAATATTCCAAAGACTAAGAAATTTACTCCAAAGAGAAAAAGAATACTCATACCCAAAATAATATGGAAAGCACTCTCACCATCAGCTTCACAAAGGACACATCTATTAGGAATCACAAACCCTCTCTTGGAAAAGTTATCCTATGTTAAAACTTTACCTTGCATAAGCATCCAGAAAAAGACATTCACTTTAGGAATCAACTTCTTATTCCATAACATCCCATCCCCCATAAAGGAGGAGAAGTAGGCACCTCCATTAAGCTCCTGAGAGAAAAGGCCACCAAAAATAAGCCATTAGCACAGGGGGCCCAAATGGCTCTATCCGGTCTAGGGAAAAAGGGAATCCATATTTTGCACAAGTAGTCCTTCAGTACCTTCAAAGACAGATCCCAATCTTGGAAATTTTTCCACTCCCCATCTTCAAAGTAATTAGCCACCTTAGTCCCAAAAAGTTGTTTTCACAAGGGGACAATAGGGGGGCCCAAGGAAGACTAATTAAAGGAATAACATCACACCAAACATCTTCCCAGAAAATAATACTTGTACCATCGCCTAGCAGCCATTTAACACTCTTACCAATCAAGTCCCTACAAAGAATTATATTCCTCCAAAAACATGAACTAGAGGGGATTTCATCAAAGACAATAGGTTAAAAAATCTCTCCAAGCCATACAAATACTTATTACTACCCAAAGAGGCCCACCCAGCCTCCCCATTTAGGAGCCTCTAAACATTTTTTGACAAAAGAGCCTTATTGAAAACTCTTAAATTTCTGATACCAAGACCCCCCCACTTCTTAGATCTACACACCAAACCCCAAGCCACAAGAGGAATTCTGGATTTAGTCTCAACACCTGACCAAAGGAACCTTCTCATTATCTGTTCCATTTTTTCTTCAAACTTGGCAGGAATTTTGAAAAGACTCATAGTGTACAAAGGAAAATTTTGGAGAGTGGAAGAAATAAGTTGAATATTGCCTGCCTGGCTGAGGAACGTACCTTTCCACCCCACCAACTTCCTACTGAATTTATCCAACAGACCCAACCAGAAGGAATAAAGGATCTTAGAGATACACAAGGGGAGCCCCAAATAAGAAGATGGGAGCTCACCTCTATTACAAGACAAGATTCTAGCAAGCTTAAGATACAAACCTTCAGGAGTGTTTAGGAATAAAATTTGACTCTTAGGAAGATTGACCCTCTAACTAGAGTTCGCCTCATAGTCAACCAGTAGCCTCTTAATAGCTCTAACTTCCCTAACAGAGGATTTTCCCATCATAATAGTGTCATCAACAAATTGTTGATAGGTAATCAAAACACATTTGGAAGAAGGAGAAAGACCCCTCGGAACACCAGCATGAAGCGCCTTCAGGATATTTCTACCAAGAGCCTCTACCATCAAAATGAAGAGAAGTGATGAGATAGGATCTCCCTACCTTAGCCCATGAGAGCTCCTAAAGAAGGGGGAAGGAGAACCATTCACTAGGATAGCAAACGATAGAGTAGAGATAAGTTGTTCAACAAGCTAAAGAAACTTCTTACAAAAACCAAAGTGGTCCAAAATATTCAAAAGTAACCTCAATTTCACCCTATCATAAGCTTTAAGTAGGTCCAACTTCAGGAAGAAATTTGGTTTCTTAGAAACATTAATGGAATGATACAACTCATGAACAGTAATAATAGAATCAAAAATCTGATGGCCCTTAATAAAACCACTCTAATGCTTAGAGATCGAACTCAGAAAGCATTTTTGCAGTCTAGTTGCAAGTACTTTCGAAAATATTTTATAAATAGAATTACAGAGACTAATCAGTTAGTACTCACCAAAGCTCTTGGCTTCAAAAGATTTGGGAATCAAAACAATGAAATTTTCATTTAGCTCTTTGAGAAGACTTCTAGAGCCAAAGAACTCCTTAGTAGCATTGATCGCATCCTCTGAGACAATCTCCCAACATGACTGGAAAAACAAAAAAGGAAAACCATCAAGCCCAAGGGCCTTGTTACCTTCAAAAGAGAAGATCGCTTCCTTAACTTCCAAGGCCAAAGGAATAGTCGTAAGCTCCTTGTTTAGATTCTCCAAGATAATATTAGGAATAACTTCTAGAGAGTAATCCACACAATATTTGTCCCAAACTATATCATCCTTCAAGAGTTGCTCAAAGAAACTAGCAGTCATTCTTCTAATAGCCTCCTCATCCTCCAATAGAAAATTATCAGCCATAACCGAGCAGATTCTATTAGACAATTTATGCCTAAAGGCAGTGAGATGAAAGAACTTAGAATTACAGTCACTAGACTTCAACCAAATAGCACAATACCTTTGCCTCCATAAATCTTCCTCAGTAACAATGTCATGTAAATGCATGAGAAGGCCATCCTCAAGCAGTTGTAAATCCTCTGATAATCCCTTAGATTGAATGGCATCTTGAATATCATCCAATTTTTAAGAACGAAGCTTTTAGAATCAAAAATATGACCAAACGACTCTTTATTCCATTTCTTGAGTTTCCTTTTAATAAAGGTCAACTTCTTGGCAACTTTGAACATCGCACAACCATCTATGTTGACTTTCCACCAACTTCTAATATAGTCCCTTCGATCCCTTAACCACATGGCTTCAAAGTGGAATGGAAATTGATTCTTACCCCCAATCCTATCAACAATAAAGGAGATAGGAAAGTGGTCATACCCACACCTCGTAACAGAAGACAATGAACAAGAAAATTCCACAAACTAGGAAGTAGAGGTTAAAGCTTTGTCCAATCTAACTTGAATATTATCCACTCCAACGTGTGCCTGTTGGACCAAGTAAACTTGGCACCATTTAATATAACATCAATAAACATTCTTAAATCAAGCCTTATCTCTGGATTGGCTTGAGACCCCCCCACTTTCTCATTCTCACACAAAGGAGTGTTGAAATCTCCCATTACAAGCCAGGGGAGATCTAATAAATTCATCCTAAGATTCCCAAGATCATCCCATAACTTCTTCCTGGTTCTTTTCAGGTTAGGAGCATACACATTAGAGATAACCCAAAAATAAGAATCCATGAGCCAAATAAACTTAGTCTCCATATGATTGAAACCATCCACAATCAAGACACCTTTAATCAGCTTAGTGTTCCAAAATGTGGCAACACCACTTGAAGCTCCCTCTGAGCTAACCCCATGGAAACCACATTCCTTAAAGAACAGATTCTTCAAAACTTCCAACTTATCAATCTGTATTTTTGTCTCTTGGATCAACACTATGTTTGGCTTATGGTCCCAGACTAAGTTCTTTAGGAGGTCATGTTTGTGCAAATTATTCAACCCCCTGATGTTCCAAGAAATGATCTTCATTTGTAGGATGAGGGAGTGCTCTTAGAGTAAAGATCGAAGAGGGTTTTCTGAACCCCCTCAGCAATATCTCGCTTTCACTCCCTCTCCCTGCTTTTTTGTAGGGAAGTTCTACCCTGGCCCCTCGACTCAAGCCCACAATCTACTTTTTTCCTTCTTGTGGTAATGCCTTTGTGAGGTTGAGGAGGGGGAGAAGTGGAGGACTTCTTCCTCCTCCCCCTCACCTGGGTGAAACCTTCTTCATCTTTACTCTCAATGTTAGCCACCACCAAAGCACCATCACCAACTGTCGGCCTTGAAGCATTAAGCTGAGGGGAAGGTGAGGCAATAGCAGGATCCATCACAGACCTTTTTGGGGATCACAAAGTATCTGAGACCTGATCCACATCTTGAATCAAAGACTGGCCCACAGCCAAGTCCACAGATTTCTCAGGATCCTTAACAATCTCATTAAGAGGGACAGAATGGTTTTCCACGTTAACTTCACCCTCCATACCGTTACCAGCACCTGACTCGCCTTGGTTCTCTTTAGGCTCCTTAATCTTCCAAACCTTAGTCTGCTTAGCATTCTTAAGCGATACCTCTTTAGCAGAGCAATCCTTAGCCCAATGCCCCGCGTTCTTACATTTAAAATAGGAAAAAGGGAGATTTTCAAAAACAATATGTTGCTTCCATGACCCCACCTTAGAATTCAAGAAGAACTCAGGCATCATGGCATCTTGGTCAATCATGACATAGAACCTAGTTGCAACTAGCCGCTTCTTGGAAAGAGTGGCCTAACAATATTCTTAAAAGAGTTAGCCACCGCCTTGAAAACTTCTTCATCTCAATATTCCAAAGGCAAGTTTATAATTTTAACCCACACAGGGGTGGAATGAGAGAGGCACTTGGAAAAATCCATCTTAGGTTCCCAAGGACGAAGAACCAGAGAAAGATGCCCAAAAGATTGCGACCCTTTTGCAAGCACTACTCTCAGGTCTTCATCATAGGAGAAGGAAAAGGAGAAAAATCCTTTAGCCATGGTTGCAACTTCCACTTGACCTTTTAAATCCCACTTCTTACGGACCTAGGTGCGGACCTCATCAATATTAGGTTGAGGACCTAAAAACTTTCCAACTAGAGAAAAAATCATTTTAGCAATATTTTTTTCAACAAGAGAGTATGGAATAGATAAGGAAAATCCATCTTCCATGTTAGAAGAAGACACAGACTCAGAAGCAATGCCCTTTCCCTTAAGCTTAGAAGCAAAAAGGTCAAACCATTTCTAACCCAATAGGGAAGACTTCCTTTCTGGTCGACTATCTCCCACTAGAGCAAGCTCAATCTAAGGAATACTCGGATTAGCCACACAAGATTCCCCTTATGGGACCCGCTCTTCCAATACAATAGCCATATTATCCCCTTGGATCTTAGGAAACTCCTCCTTTGATGGGCAGTCATCACAAGACATCTTGAAGGTCTCACCCGCACACTTCCCCTCTGAAAGTGCATCTTTGACCACATCTTCACCGCACGACCCATCCTTCGCAGCCTCACCGCCAAGGAATAGCAACGTATCCACACCAAATGATCTATCCTTGCCATCTGCTGCATCAGAAACCCCCAAATCCATAGACTATACAAATTGGAACTCACCATGATTCCATGAGCTTGAGTTCAAATTCAAATCACTCAAATCCGCCACTAAACCAAACTTCTCATCAACGGTCTCCATTATAGTTGTGTGTTACCTTGATAATATATCACTAATTTAGACCATTTGTATGATAGAGTAACTATTAATTCAATATAGAATGCATTGTTTTAACTTCTTTCACCTAGATTTTATAATCTTACAAATTAGGGTTTTTTAGATCACTCGTTGTAGGATGCCAATAAAAAAGAAACGAATTATTCAATTTTGTATTTAAAAAGATAAAATTGGCTAGAATAGGTTCTTGTTTCATCCCCATCAAACACCGTGAAGTTAATCTATGATAAATTTACTAGAAGGGTTTAATTTTTTCAAATAACTCAATTCCTCAAAGATTTAGTTTATCTTTTTCTCCTTTTTACAACTTAAAATGTCTATATCTTTCACACCTAGACTCCAATCAATGGGTTATTTTTACAATGTGATATTTTTTAAGCATTGCATCTTGCTACCATTTGTTTGATTTGGTTTTGCACCAAGACTATGCTTTCATTTTTTCACTTTCTTAAAATTACAAAACAACTGGGAAACAAATCAAGCATTGTAAATACACTAATTTATAAAATTCCACTCACTATACTTTCTAAGGGTGCAGTAATTGAGCTAATCTATTGGGTTTTAATGCAAATGCATAAAACTTATAAAGTTTCATCACACATAGTTGTCTTTGGGGGACTTACACATGAATATTTTCCAATCAATGAACTAAAATAAAGTTCCAAAATCTATTGGAGGGAAATCTATCAAAATCACTAATAGGTATATTAATTTATTCTTCTATCATAACCTTCCAAATGAGGAATTGTAAGTCATACTGAGATGGTATCATAAATAATTGTAGATGGATTTACCTCTTGCCATATTTGTATGATATTGTTCATAAACCTAGTACTCATTATCAAAAGCTTGTATAGGGTAATATATATGTTATAGTTTGAGGACTAATTATTCTTATTTTTGGTAACCATACATCATGTGCCCTATCACTCTTTAAACCAAAATGATGGATGGAGATCCCAATGTACTTCCATTCTCAAATGATCCTACTATTGAATACCTTTTAACCCTTAATGATTTTGAGAATCCTATTGATAATTATTATACATATGAGGAGATTTCTTATTAGGAAAATCTTGAACATTTTAATGAAAAATTATTTAATTGATTTTCCTACACCTCCAGTTTTGGAAGCTTTGTTAGTTTTTCATATGCAAGTATCTAATGTGGACATATTGAGGAATGCGCAGGGTACACATATGACATGCACTAAAATTTTACCTTCACATCTACTTCTATTTAATTTAGAGATGTTTCATTGAATGCTTCTAGTAATTCTTCAAAAAAGACATCTTGTAGGATGAGCAACATAGACACATGATATGCATTGAGATTCCACATGCATACATAACTTCTTGTGCACATCTTATACATCACTTTCCACCTATTCTTGAGTAGTCATCCTCTTTAATTAGGCCTAGGACTCATCATCCTTAGCACCACTCATTACCAACATAGATACAATTACACATATTATAAAGTATATTTCATGTTCTCTCATTGTCCTTGGATTGAAAATGCATGCCTATATTTTACATGTGGACATGAAACACAACTAATAGTTTTTTAAACACTAAAAAACAACGTCTACTATACTCAACATGGTAGAGTAACAAGTGCACCTAATTACATTGCACATGCAACATCATCTTGGGCATGCCACCTAAGAGTGAGGGAAGGGAAATAATGTGAGTGGGTGTTGCAAAACCCATTTTGTAAACCCTACGAGGGTGGTTATCCTAATTAGGGTTAGGTGTCTTTATCTAAGACACTTTAAGGGAGTAATAGACAAGGTTCAATCCCTTTAGGATTACCATGTGAAATTAGGTTGGTCAAGTCTCCAAGATAAGACCTAGCTCCTAAAGTTAGCTAGATTTGACTAAGTTAACTGTATTTAATTAAATGTTTATTCAATTTGACTAAATTTAATTTTACATTAATTTAAAAACATCTAAGAAATCAAAATTTAAAACATATTTCAATTGCTCTCAATAAATTAATCACCACTTTAAAAATAATCACATTGATTAGACTAGTTCATCTCTTGATTGAATATTGAATAAGTTGAATTTTCAATGTTTCTAAACAATTAAGATAACTATATCAAACTAAAAATAATTATAAACTTTAGCTAAATCCTATATGTTTAATTTTCTCAAAGGATTAGTTTTCAAAATTATTTTAATAACCTTATAAATTAATTTTCAAATCCTTGATTGACTAATCGTTAAATGAAAAACAAATAAATCAACTTACTAATTAAACTCAACTAGACAAAACATTAAGTCGCCTCACAAATTAAAATATCTTTGTACAACCTTATATAGCCTACCTATAGTTTAGGTTTATCCCACCTTAATTAATTGTTCTAAACTCCTAAGGTTCCATAGTTCAATAAAGTGACAAGCTAAGCTTTACTTAGGGAAGTTAATTAATTGTAAACCCACTTAAGGGGCTAATCATTCTAGGGTATTCTTGAAACCCTAATCACAATTCTTTAAAAAGGTAATCCTATCCTTCACTTAGAAGTTGTGGAAGGGTAAGGGAAAGGAGGATAGCTCTCAAGATAGATAATATATTTCTATTTTCTTTTATTTATTTTATTTTCCTCTTTTCCATAATTGTTGTAGCTATTTTATTTAATTTTTTCAAATAATGGATATTTATGTGTATGAGTATACGTATTTTTCTATTTTAGACTAATTATTAGAATTATTTATCCATAATATATTTCATTTATTCTTAATATTTGTACTAAATATATGCCCTATATGTATACATACATATAATGAATTAAATAAACTATTGAAACTCACTAATATTTCCATTCTCTACTTTGCATATTTAATAGAATATATACTCACTAGATATTATGTAAAATGTTAAAACCAACTGTAATATTTCCATTCTCTACTTTACAAATTTAACAAAATATATACTCATTGGATATATTAAATAGAATGTTATATATATATCATTGTTTGAAAATTATATAGAAATAGGGCCACTCAAACTATTGCAAAGATGAGTGGAATAAATAGTGCCAATATTTAAAAAAAAAACTAAACATTAAACAAATAAAATCAATTAAAAGAGGGATATATATAGATATAAACAAGAAAATAAAATTGAATCATTTTCAATTATAGTAAAAAGAACATTCATAAAGGAGATTTAATAGGCATAATCATTTACAAAACTTGTCAATACAACTTTTAAACTACATGAAATAAAATAATTTATAAATTAATATTGAGAAAGGATACATTATTCTAACATACAAATTCATAAAAGTAAGAAGAAATTTACATGTAATTCTTTTCTTCACCTATCAACAACATTTATTTGCAAGGATATTTTCAATGGAAACTATAAAATGTATTTCCTTTATTTCTCCATTTCAACAGCTAATATTAAAACTTTAACATAAAAAAAACATTGAAAGAGTACTTCAACAAAGTTTCAAACACTACAATAGTAATATTTACAACCTTGAAATAACATTTTTACAAGGAACCCTTCAAGCATATTTTCCATAACTTGCTCATGTTGTGCCTTCGCCCTCACACCCCTTTTTGTTATTGACAAAACGGGGACCCCCTCTTTTTGTTTTATGTGTCGTCATTTTCCTTTTTCTTTTCCTTTTCTTTCCCATCTTTTCCTTCCATCATTCCCTTTCCTTGTTTCTCTTTCTTTATGATGCCTTGTCGGGGTTCATGGATCGGGCTTCTTGGTATTTGACTACCCACAACATCGAGCTTGATCCCCAACCCCTGTTTCAATATTTTGCAGTTGTTTCATCTATCATCCCTTTTGGACTTTGTGGTTCAATCTTTCATCATTTCACATGCTCAATTTGCAAGGCCCGATGGTAGCGGCATCTTGTCGCCTCAAGCCTCGTGCACGTCACTTCACTCCTTCAAATTAAATTCTCTAACACAAAATTTTGAATGCACTATTAAGAGCATTTAATGTCATTAATGAAAGCATTGGTTGGGGTATTAGCAAGAGTATAATTTTCATTTTTACAATTACCCCTTTGTTTTCGTGATATCGAGCTCTGCAATCGAGTTTTAAGTGCCCTCTCTACTAGTCAAGTCTACCATTTTTGTTGTTGTGTGAGGTTGTTTGTGTTCTTTTGCTTGAGTGATCGTGTTGTCATTGATCATTGCTCATGATCTTGGTGTTTTGTTCTCATTGGTTCCTATTTGTGTGTGGGTTTGTTCGTGGGTTTGGTGTTTTGTTCTTGTTCATCTAGTTTGTGTCTTTCTTGCATTTTTGTTTGTGGCTATATGGTGTTTGTGGTCCGGATTTTCGTTCTTCCCACCTCCTTCACACATAATTCTAGGTTAGATTTAAGTTTTTTCCAAATATTATTTTTAAAAATTTGAATCCTTGTAGTTGTTTATGATTTGGTTTTTTGTTTTCCTTGCCTTTTTGTCAGTTTGATCTTGGGGGTTTTGGTGTTCGTTTCACCATTTTCATTCCTTTTTTTTTTCCTTTCATTTTTTCATTTTCTCCCCTTGTTAGATCGTCCTTCCCTTCATTGCATCGATCAAGGATGTTTATGATGTCATCGATCGGGCATCGAGCCTCAATCTTACAGAGATTTTCCTCTTTCCTATCTTGGCATTTTTATTAAACTTGAAACCTATCGGGCATCGGGTGTTGGACATATCACTTACCCATTAAGTCAAGGATTTAGCATGTAATATGTTAAAATTTTGACCCCCGATCCCTGATCCTTTCCCTAAATCATGAGGTCTCAGTTTTGTGCAAAAATAACAAAGGAATAGGCCAATGACTGAACCCCGAACCTCAAAATTCAAATCCTGAGACTTTGTGAAAATCTTTGAAACCCTTTTTTAGGTGTCAGCCATCGGAAATACGTCTTGCATCCTTTATCATAGAGGTAGGAGGATGGAGATGTCCCTGATCCCTGATTTCTTATAACACATGAAAACACTTAGTAAAACCTATTTGTAACAACTCCCTTAGGCCATCAGATGTTGGGCATACCCTTTATAGACTTCCTTATTGAGGTAGGAAGTATCACGAAATCCTGACATTTGACACCTGAAACCATAAGGAAAATTGTTCCACCTTATTCCGATGAATAATTTTGATAATATGCCTTTAAGTAATCCCTTCAAAAAGTTCAACCAAAGTCAAAAGCAAGCTAATCGAGCATCGGGTCATAGGAATTTTGTTTATCCAATGCCAAAAATTTAAGGTGAATAGTAAGAAGCATTGATGATGCTTGAATCCCAACAAGCTTGCAAGCTTTCAGGTATTTCTAATCAGGCATACCTCCTAAGCCTAATGAAAACTATAAATAAGAGGTAGACGATGGACCCGACCCTCGAACCCCGAATTGGACTTCAGATGTCGATGGATGGAAATATTGCTTAAAACTAATGATAGTCCTAAAGACAAGAGATAAGGAGTACACCTAAACTTTGATTTCTGAAAGGTCGAAGGCATATTTTGAACTAAGGATGTTTGAATCATTTTTTGACATATGGTAAGGAGGATCTCTAATCCCTGATATCCAAAGTTCTAGAATCATGACTTAAGTTTATCAAAGACACAATGACAAAGGGTATGAGGGATCTTCGATCCACGATGCCTAAAGGATTAAAAAGAAGGAAAATTAAACTTTAATCCTTTGGATATGAAGTAAGGGGTAGGCTCGAGGGTCAATCCCTAAAAGCTTGTACAAAATTTAATCTGCTCTGGAACAAGTTATGGTTTTACAATGAGGGATATATATATGGGCTAATATAACTTGTACTACAAGGTTGCTTTCTTCTAATATATGAAAATAGTAACACTTGGTGTGTGAACGTGCAAGAGATATGCCACCAAAAGATACAACAGAGATGAAGTATCAGTATAAAGGCTATCATCCACCTTTAAAGATGTTTTCCCCATACACCAATATTGGAGATACTGACTTAGGACATGTAGATATGGACGAATTCAAATACGAGATCGACAATGATGAAACTAGAACATGCATGGCTAGAGCTTTGGAAAATTTAAGATTGGTGGAAGCTGTTGCTTTTCCTATAACTGTTCAATCCCCAGAGTTGGTTTTAACTTGTGAAAACTGCTACAATCACAAGACCATAAAGGTGATGGGATCATCAAGAGAAGTTGTTCTCAATGATGTAACTGTTAACATGATTGAGAAAATCTTCAAGATTCCTACCCAAGCTCAATATGAGGCAGTTGACATGAAGAAGGCCATCAAACACTTTGATGAGCATGAAGTAGAGAAGCTGAACTACATCAACAATAACATGCTGGTCCACCCAAGAAAAGTAGCTATCAAAATGGCTAGGGACCAACATAGAGCCGAATTTAAGGAGGAAATTAAGGATCGGATTATCCTACTAAGAAAAGTATTTGGCTACCAACACACTTGGGAATTCTACCCATGGATGGTGAAGTTCATCAAAACTATCAATGATGCTACCAAGAAGAAGATTGATTGGGACACTATCATAAGTGACACTATTCATTATCAATTGAGCACTATGCTTATAATTTCCAAGTTTTACATGACTTCCTACTTGGTGTATTTGTTGGTTTATCAAGCCTCCTTCCCGAGACTTGATAGAAGGGGCTCTTTTGAGCTTGGACAGGTTAAAATTTATGAACACTATCGTCAATTGAAGTTAGAGGATAGTTATATGATCATTTCTATGTTGTTAATGATAACTTCATTTATTTTTTGATCAAAGGACTGGAGGGAGATTTCTCTAGAATAATCTCCAATGACACAATGGAATCATTGAAGGGTATTGGAAACTTGTACATCCAATTTAAAACTCTCTTATATCAGAGTGGCAGGATTTCAAAAGATGCCTTATAAGATCCCCAAGTATCCTTCAAATAAAATGATTTTGTTGGAGGTATGCAGGAAAGTGACTGAGGTTCACCAACTTATTGTTTGGAAACATAATCTTTGTTACAGCTTTCCCATTCAAATAAGGATGTACTCTTGTACAAATATGCAAAATGTTAAAGGTGCAAACGAAGAAATTTCTAAATACAATTTGATGCTATATAATGATGTTAGGAATAGATTTGATCCCATTGGCAAGATTGTCAAGGTAATAGGCTCCTTCTTTATTCATGATCCTAAGCTTGAAGATCGATGGGCTAATTGCGAAGAAGAGTTTGAACTCAAAATGAAAGATTATTGTTGACTAATAATATACCTAATCAAGAATGGCACAAAAAACCAAAGTGTCCAAAGAGACAAAAGAAGATGGCAAAGTCCTGGACCCCTCATACAGCAATCACCAAGTGTATAATCAGCCCATTTTCAATTAAGATTGCTCAGTTAATGAAAATATGATATCAAGACAAGGGCACAAGATGTTATAGCTCATTATCTTCAATGGTTGAGAAAAAAATTCCTAATGATGTAATTTCCAACACCTGCAAAGGAGGTTGAGAAGAAGAAAGGAGAGGGATCATTTTTTGTTGTTACTAGGGAAGGACCATTGATAGCTACTGCTACCCCCACTAAAGAAAACACTAGGTGTGAACCTGCCAAGGTAGTAGGAAAGAAGAGAAAATAAAAAGATCCCATTGATGTTATCTCAGGTGAGAGTGAGGAAGAAAAGAAAGAGACTTTGGTTCAGAAGAAGAGAACTAGAGAGGCCATCAGAGAAAGGGATTCCTAGAGGCAAGCCGAGCAAACATATTCTTCCACTCCCCCTCATTAGTCTCCATTGCCATCTTCTATTGGTGCAGCCATGGTAGGAGGGTCCTCAAAGAGAACAATCTAAACTGTGCAGCAAGAATAACACAACGAAAGAAACATAGAATATGGTGGAAAATGTAGATGGAAATATTCTCATTAATAGAAATCTCAATTACATTCAGTCGGCAGTATTCGGGCTTACAGATTCGGCTCATAGGCCAGACAAAATATACAACATTCTAACATGCTCCTATGTGAGCGAAAGTATTACATATCAAAACCCTATTACTATTTTGGATAGAATTCTATCATTCTAAGGGTCTATTACAAGGTCTATATCATATCTGCAATTTTGGAAACATTCGCATCGGCCAAAGATCATTACATTAACCAAGGAAATAAAATGTAACGTGAGCATGAATAAGTGCAGAACACCTAAATTTGGACATAATTTATCCAAATTTATCCTTTTCATCTAAACATACCCTTATCCACATTAATTAAATAATATCACTATTATTTAATTAATACCTCTAAAGTTCTTCTAATCCTTAAGGTATCTAGTTAAATAATTAAATACCTTCCCCCTTTCATCAAAAGAATTAAATAAATATGAAATTTATTTAATTCCTCATATGTCACATCCTCCATCATTTTTATCTAATCCTAATTATTATCTAATCTCATCATTAGGGATGTGCATATGCCTAATCCTTGATTAGGATGTGTCACATCCTCCAAATTTTACAAGTTGGCCTCTAATCTCTCTTAGCCACCTAACCCTTCTCTAATCCTTCATTAACTAGCCTAATCAGCCTCTCAAGGAATTTTTTAATTCCTTTTTATCCTTCTAAGGAATATTAAATTCATTTTCTCTTCCCCATGTGATCTTTGACTTGTCATCAAGTCACATGTGAACTCTTCTAATCTCCCACTTGCTTCTAATGTCATTAATTATTCTAATCAAGTACTTGCACAACCTTAATCAATTAATTAGGTCATCCATAATCCCTGTGTCATTTATGAAATGTGTCCTTAGTCAACCCTATTA
>VDFB02181521.1:0-18227 GCA_007258455.2 Sequoia sempervirens | reverse complement strand
GGAAGGCCCTCTCTTGGGAGGATTTTTGGAATGAATATGACACTCTTATAAATCTCCCAAACATGAAAGAGATAAGGCATACCTTGGAAACATAGTGGGGAGAATATGTTAGGAATATTTATTATGGGTGTATTATCAAATGGAGATGGAAAATCCTTCAAAAGACACACATCTAAGCAAATTAAAAAAATACTTTAAAATAAATTATTGTTGAGAGGAAACTTTTATAAGTGATGAAGAGGATTACCTTACATGGTGTGGCTCAAAAACATGGAATAGCAATGTAAAGTTGGATTACAAACGAATAGATTTGGGAGGAAAGAAAGATGATTGGGCTTCACATATTTGTTGGAATAATAATTTTCTACTCAAAGCTGGAGCTTTTCTTGGGAGATTTTATATTAAAAGTTCTCACAATAGAAAATTTGTGAAAGATGGGGTTCTTAGGGCCATGTAGATTTTTTTTATGTGAGAAAGAGGAAGAAATAATGGATCCTTTACTATTGAAACATCGTTTTGTAGATGCTTACTAGAAATTGGTGTAGAGTAAATTGAATTTTCTTTGACCTAGAGCACAAGATATTTTACATCTCTTTAATTCATGTCCCTTTATATTTAGAAAGGCCATCTTCTTTGACATTTGGATTGCTTGGCCTTCAATTGGCATATGAGAAATTTGAAAGGAAAAGAATATGAGGATTTTCTAAAAGAAATAATTATCTATAGAAAATTTAATTAACAAGATTGATAGGGTCATTGAAGAGGTGGCAAACAATAAGGCCAAAATTCAAATGAATAGAAAAAGGATTTTACCCCATGGGTTGACAAGTAGGTGAAAATTTGTTCAATATTGAAAGTACGCATTATCTATGGTGCTAGATGGGACAATCTTCCTCAATTCTCTAGAAAATATGTTAGTGGTAATCTGCACCAATTAGGTGGTGTAAATTAAAAACTTTTATGGTGCTTAAAAAGGATTGCAGCAAGGAAAAATAAATTATGCAAATTCCTATGCATTACTTATAGGATTACAAACATGTTCACAACTGGATATTAAGAAATCAAAATTGAAGAAATTTCATAGATCATCATCAATGTACTTTAAAAGAAAAGGGCACAAAACTAAAAAATAAATCAAATTATAAATCAAATGTGGCTCATCCTATATCAATTTGAATAGTTTACTATCGAACATGTTTTCAAGGAGGGAAATTCTCATGTGGATGCATTGGCCAACTTCAACCTTGATTATTACACAATGAATCATGTTGGGATTTATATAAATCCTTGAATATCTCAATGTGCATCTTTATTTCATGAAATATTATTCACTTTACGAGGAGAATCCACATGTTGTGATAGTGAATAATCATAGCAATGAAAGTTAATTTATCACTACATTCTTGTCTAGGACATGGCACAAGAAATTATGGGAGAGACCTAAATATTTTATGTTGGTTTCATTCCTCACTTTTTCTAGAAGTTTCTTAAACATAGTATTATCTGATATCAACATTAGGTTATTCACAAAGAAAAGGTAGATATTATTTATGGGATAAGTTTATTTTAAGAAATAAGACCATCTTCAAGGTGAAATATACTATAAGTGCATGTCATTCATATGGCCTTGGGGTAACTCTTCCTCTTTGTAACCCTTCATTACCATGTTAATGTTTACATTGATGTAATGTCCATTGGGGTTTTTCGTGGAGACTAAGGTATATGTTGAAATGCTAAGAATGGTGTCCTTGGCACTAATTAAGTTGCAATATAGATTAAGACTCAACTAATTCATCAACTTGGAAATCACAGGCTCATGTGTTCCTACTAGGGTGAAATTATGGCCTTCTCTTAATGCCCATGTTTTCTTTCCTTCTTGGGTTTCATTCATCATCTCTATAATAGGCTACAAAGACAGGCCATGCATGCAGTACAATAAAATAGGGATTACATTTCTAAAAGTTTCAACAAAGGTGATGCCACAAAATTGTGTTGATTGGACCTTTACTATAGAAGATAAATGTATAGATAATTAAGGTGATACAACTAATGGATTCAAAAGGTAATTATATGTATAGTTTCTATTTATCTTTTATTTTATATATATAATGAATGACTAAAAGTTTGAATATATCAAATGTTCAATTGTAATTAACAATTATATACTACTATCCCTTCCAGTCTTAATCTAATTCAAAACAACTATATACTACCTGTGAGGATTATCCTAATATACCCCAAGATTTTCTAATATGGCCCTCCTTGTTAGAGCTTTCAATAATTATAACTTTTTTATGTATATGAGTATGAACCGAAAGGCTAGTTTTATCTATTTTAAAATCTATAAGATCAAATATACAAATAAGTAATCTATTTCAAATTTAATTTTAACTAAAAAATAGATTTAAATAAAATACATATAATAAGTCAAAGATGGAATTTGGACCTTGCAAGATTTTAAATAAGCATGAGTCAAGAAAAGCCTATGAAGTGGAGTTTCCAAGTGAGATTAATATTTCATCCATTTATAATTTTTATGATCAATCAAACTATCATGAAGGAAATACAAAAAGATGGAAAAGTAGAAGGGTAGTGGCATATCCCAACATCTATTTCATAGAGAGATGAAAAATATGAGATCTTAAATAATCATGTAGGAAGGAGCATGAGAAATAGGTAGTATGAAGAATACTTGGTCAAATGGAAAGGAAGGTCTATTGTATAGTCATCATGGTTTTCTAAATTAGAGGTTGATCACATTGGTCTTTCTCACACAATGAAGGTGTGAAAAAGTCACTTCTCAAACTACCTTGGGTTTCTAGTCCAAGAGCATCGAGAGCTATAAGGGCAACTTTGCATCACACATAAAATATTTTATTTTATTTTTTGTTTGGTTTCCAAAATACCTAAGAAGCTTATTTCCACCAAAGTATGGAAGAATGGTTTAAAACTTTTAAATTTTCAAAAAGAGGAAAATATATCAAGGCCTCTATTTTTTAAAAGTATACATTTGAGCACTTATGGACTTGAATTTTTTCCCAAAGATCTAGAATTTAAAATGAACATTGTCGATGGGATTCAAGCTAATATTAGGTCTAGGTGTAAATATATTAAAGATTTCAATTTTTAAAAATATTGAAAAATATTTAAAATTAAGTTTTGAGACTTCAAGCGATGTTTTGAGGCCCCAAAAATTGGGAAAATTAGATAATGAAAAAATTGTAGCCGATATGGTTCAAAAAATTGGTATCAATTCTTTCAAGCTCTAATAACAAGATTGGAAGTTGTGCTTGTTGTCACTAGGATATGCACCCACCTAATTTAACCTATGCTACTAATGTTTATTGAGGAAAAGGGGAGAAAAGACATAGAATGAAATCTAAATATTAATGGGGTGATGGACCAAAAAAAAATTGAGCCTATATTTTTGCTTAACACAATTTATTCAATGAACAATCTATTTCATGCAAAACTCAAGTTTTGTCATATTTATACATTAGTCCTACATAAGAAAGTTGAATTTTTATCAATTCTAGAGCGAAAAAATTAAGTTTTTTCACAATTAAAAGTTCAAACCATTGACACAACCTATAACTTGCATAAAGTATGCATATCTATGCATGAAGGTCCTTAAGGAAATGAGACATAAATTGAGTATTTACATATAAATTATAGAAAATATACCAATTGTTCATGTTTGCACACAAAATAATAGATTAGAGAAGGAAAAGTACTTTCTTTATTGATAAAAAGAAGTGCTTAAAAACTACTATACATGATTGAGAATTGAGTTTCCTTGAGTTACAATTCTAATCTATGTCTAGAAATTTATACTATTCTTATTTACAATACTTAGTGAGGAAAAACCAAAACTAAAAGCAAGTCGACCTAGGCATCCCTTTTTGTGTTACAACCATCTCCTAAACTTTAGAAACATGCTTTTGAGGGAAAATTGACGAGTGTTTACATTAGCTTGCTAGGTCAAAGTTCTCCTTTTGTGCCCATCTAACTTGTTATATCCTTGCTACTAGAAATTTGCTCAGTGATGTTGGTTGTTGAAGAATTATTTGTCTAATTTGAATTTCTTTATGAAGTTTCTCTTTCATAAGCTCATAGATGCTTGTGAGCAGCCCAAACTGCCATATATTCTCTCATGTGTCTCCCTAGCCCACTAAACTACTTCCTAGATGCTATCCACTTGCTTATCACTACCATTACACTCCCTTAAGTATTGCAAGTTGAAACTCCATAAAAAATGCTTACATGGTATGTGCAAGAGGGTTTTGAAGGGATAAAATACCTAGGAAAGCATGGGAGATATTCTAGGACTTATTTGATACATGATATGTTTCATTCATTTATAGCTTATTTTTCCACCATCTTGTTCATATATCACCTATGATTGGTTTTAGCCTTCTTGAATGAATTCTCTTGTTAAATATTTCAATATTAGTATGCCTATCTCATGAACTATCCATAGTTTTTTTCTATATGAATGTCAATCTTATTTTTTTCTCAATGCTTGACTTCAACTATGATCCTTTTGAATGTTATCATGAAACTCCATCTCTTCATCATCGTTATGGAGCTCATATCTAGCATTTGTCACCATGTTCTACTGTCATACTATGCCTTTTGACTATACAATGCAATTTATTTGAAGGATTTCAACTATGCCACTATCTCACATAGTCTAATATCTTCCCTCTTATAACCATTATGACTTTCCTTTAAAACCATAACTTCCAAGTATGCATGTTTCTTATCTTTGCATTTTATGCTTAATGATTTGTTGACTTCTTTATGGAACTATCATTGTGACTACACTTGACCTGCAACTAGTCCATAAGATTGTCCTTTTGGATTGGTGTGTCAAGTATTTTATCATGTGTCTCTACACCTTGAATTGCCTTGCATTACCTGCCATTGTCTAGGTTATTGTCATTTATTGCTTATGAATTGCCATCTTCATGGACCCTCAAATCATATGAATTCAACATTCAATATTGACAGTATGAAAATAAAACCCAACAAAATGGTGAATGAATTTGCACACTTGATAACAATAAAACATTGGCAGGCCTTCTTTGGTCTCCCTCCCATAGGTTCCTTTTGTTGGTTCGGCTTTGTTGGTTCCTTCCATGGTTGTTATGGCTCAGGATGATCCTTCCCTCTCTCCTTGATAGAAGGACTTCTACTCTGCTGTTTCTTAGACCTTGGTTTAGCGTAGAAGGAAGGGGCTTCCCAAATCTATTGGGAAATTTTGCCCTAGGGCTAAGGGTTTTAGATTTGTTGGCTTGGGATCTGTTGTTGTTTAGATCCTTGATTTAGATTTTAATATTTGGTGTGCTAATGGTTTTGTTATCAGCCTTAGGTTTGGTGTTTGGTTGGACAGCCTATTTGCTTTTCCTTTGCTTCCTTTGCTCTTCTTTCTATAGGGTTTCAAAGCCCCTTCAAAACCCTATTTATTGCTAATCAAAAACATTGATGGGCCTTTTGAAAACTTTCAATATATTTAACAAGTAGTTATAAACTCAGAGAAGATGTTTTAAAATAGGTCACACCGCTGCACAATGTGGATTTGAGAAAAATGCATCAACTTCATGGTGGAAAGGTGCCTCTCAACAACATTATACAGTTGAGAAGAAAGTTGATCAACATAGGAGCTTTTCTAAGGTGGTTGCATCGGAATCACAAGATCGTGAGGTATCCCCTTCGGATGTCTCAATTGGTGGGGTTGTTGAAGTTGAACATCATGTTGAAACCCCTAAAGATCGTGAGATTGGGTCTATGAATGCCACTCCTGGTATCTGCGCTCCGGCTATCATTTCTAGTGGCTCCTCTATTTCGCCATTGCCTGCACTAAACAATAATGATGAAATCCCCGAAACTATGGTTGCAGGCATTCATCTTCAGGAAAATAGTGTGTTGGCTTGGCAGAGTAAGGCAACACAAGTGGAAGAAGGCTGGATTACTGTTAAGAGCAAGAAAGCAAATTTCTCTAGGCCTTCTTTTGATATGACTCTTCATTCCCACAAGAGTAGTTCTAAATGTAAATCTTGATGGGTCTTGTTTGGGGGCTGGTGTTTGGTTGGTTGTGGTGGTTCTTCTGCAGCCTTTTTTTACTGTAAAGGGTTTTGGGTCCCTTCAAAACCTATTTTTTCCTCTATCAAAAACAAGTAGTTATAAAAACCTTCCTATAATATAAAATATTAAATCTTATATCTAAAATTAAGGAGAGAAGTATTTGTGTTAAATATTCAACGGTAGAGTAGCAGCTTGAGTTCCATTATGGTATCAAAGCAATTCATTCTCTATCTAACTCGAAGCATTTACATGGAGGCTAAATGCAGTGAAAGTCACTTATCTAGATGTCAATTGTGTTGAAAAAAAAAATTGACACTTGTGGAAGGAATAAAATTAAAAAGTTGTATTAAATATTGCATATTCTCTTTTAATGGTTTTCCTACCAATGTCTTCAGACTCAAGAAAATCGTCTGCTTGACAAGGTCTATAAGAAATTATTTCTTTTGTTGAGAATAGTGGAGATCATATGATCATATTGTTATCTATAGTGGTGTTAAATTTGGAGTTCAGTCATGTGATGAATTACTCCATCTCAAGCATCCAAATTAGTAATAAAGAGGTGTGTCATGGCATTTGAAAAAAAACATATTATGCAGATTTTTTTCTCCTCGGTCTTCTTAATTTTCAAGTATAATGATCTTTGCTGAGAAAGAAATTAAAGGGAAATCTAAGCCTGAAAAAACCCTATCTTATAATCCAAAATCTTTTCCACCATTTGTTGAGTTATATGATCTATATTAAAAAAGAAATTTTATGATGTATATATATTCACACTTTGCACCGAAGCACTATGCTTCCCTCTTGCAAGTGAGAGGAAAGAGGTGTCATCAAATCTCTTTAATGAGTAATAGGACTTGCATTTGAAACAATTTTAATTCATCTCCAATTCTACATTTTTCCACTTTCATTATAATAGAAATAAATGGAGATAAAGCTCATCTAATCCAAAGAAATTCCAAGGTTCTCCATTAACCAAGATTAAAAATCTATGTTGAAATATAATTGTGAATTCTATTGCACCAAATATTTATTAAAGCTAAATTTCTTCAAAAATCTTACAAAGGAAGCTCTCAATTGCATGGTTATATGCCTTTTTTATATCTAGTTTAACCAACATCCTTTTTTCTTTGCATTTATGGAGCATATGTATAGCTTCATGAGTAATGATTATTCCATTTGTATTGGATTTTCCTAGAGTGAACACACCTTGTTCTTCTGAAATTATCTTTGAATGTATTATTTTTATTGAAGGGGTGGATGGATATGGATCAATACACAATGCATAGAAACACAAACTCATAAAATACCATAAACTTATATTTCATTCATCATCAATATGAAACAAACTCTTCATGTTCATATTTGATCAACTCCAACACTCCACCACACCACAATCCATTACATCTGCCTCCTTAAATAGAGGTCTTAAGAATTAAATAGATAATTCTAGAAACTACCTAGGCCTTTCTAGATCTTAGGCCGACTTGTCTCTTACAAATAAATATTTTAATCCTTATCTCTATCATTTTGGAATATTCCTGCCATCTAGAGACTTCTCATTTGCCATTTTCCTTTTTCCTTTTTTCATTTAGTTACATTTCATTCGAGGGAGAAATTACATATCCCAATACTCCCCCTTAATTTCAACCTCGAATGCTACTACATAAAATTCTTTTGCTCTTAATTGTTGTCTTTCCTTTTGCCTCTTTTTGATATCCATAACTAAGTCTATTGACTTTGCAAATCCTTGTCCTTGCTTGATATCCTCAAACTTAATGATGCCTTTGTCTTTGTCCAAAAATTCAAACCATCTCTATGATCTATAGATATAATAATTCTCTTCTCTTAGCCTTCTCTAATTGCTACAATAGTCCCTCAAATCTTTGGTTTCCAATTTTTCAAAACAAAAATCTTCATCACTTTCTATGGACGTCCTGCTAGACAATGATCCTGATTTACTCAAACCATTTTCTATCTGCCTTGAACATTCAAACTTAGCTAGATTTCCATCATTGCTCACCCTTGAACACTTGTACTAAAACAAAATTTTGATCATACCTATAATTTTCTACCAACTCGATCCATAAGTCCATCCACAATCCATTTTCACCATAGAATCTTTCTTGCACTCTCTATTCCAACATGTCTTTTCAAAATGACTCCTCAAACCACAAATATTGCATGGATGTAGATCCCAACATCTATCCTTCATATTTCCTTTTTCCTGTTACAATGTGAACATTGCATTCTTTGAACTTCCTTTCCTGAACTTGTAAAACCTGCATTCATCTTTCCTTTACCTGTCATATAGCCAAGACCTTCATATTTCTGCTTCATTGTTTACTCAATGGGATTCCTCATTCCTTGTTTATGCTTGCCAACATTTCCATCAAAATAACTAAAAGCTTTTGCAGTATCATTGCACTTTACATGTTCACCATCACACTCTTTTTCACAAACAACTTCAGCAAAATTACACTTATGAAATGATAAATTTAAATCCTCTGTACTACATGTAACATCACATACTGATTTTTTTGACTTCAAATTTTCATTTTCTTCATTTAATTTCTTCATCTTTTTCTCTAAATCATCAAGCAACTTCATTCTTTGTCCTAGTTCTTTGTTCCTTTTCTTAATCTCATCAAACAATTTTAGTTTTTCTTCAAACCCTTTATTTTTCTCTCTAAGTTTAGATGATTCCTTCACTTTCCAATTATGTAATTCTTCCACAAACTTTAACCTATCCTCTACCTCTTCAATTTTCTCTTTATAATCACTAATTTCATTTAAAAATTTAAATCTTTCTGCTAACCTCTCATTCATCATTACAAACCTTTCTTTCTCTAGTTCCATTAATTTTTTCATTTAGACAATTTATCTCATAAATTAAACTTCCATTTTCTTTCAATACTCTTTTACCTTGCCTTATTCACTTGATTTCATTATTCAGTAGCTTCGCGTGCCTCTCTTTCTTCTTTGATATCAATCCTCTAACAACTGCTTTGTCATTCTCCTCAAATTTGGTTGTCTATTTCAGAAAAAAAAACTCCAACAAATTCTTCAAGCAAATTATGTAATTTGTTCAAACTTTGACACTTAGTTTACAAGACTCTATCTTCCCTTATAGTATTTCTTAAATTCAAGAACTATGACTGATATTCTTTTTCTGATTAAACAAATCACAGATGCATTCTTTACCTTGTGTGGCAATCCCTTTGAGGTAGGTTATTTGAATAAAAACTCCTGCGTATAGACTTTGGCACTTCGCTTTGTAACGCCATGTGAACCCCAAGGGACAATTAAACCATAATTACTACACAATTTTTTTTTTAAAGTTAACATAACATACATGTAATACACATTAAGTCATAACATGAATTTCATTTAAGTAGATTCACTAACACATACATCCCTTGGGTTACACGAAGAGTCATTACGAGACTTAGATCCACACAACGACAATAAAGAATAAAACCAAAGATATAATTCATAACAAAGTAAACATTAACAAATGTATACATGATAATCATTGATAAGAAACCATCTGAGTACATAAATACAACATATGCATGATTAACTTAACATATTGAATAACAACTGCAAATAGCCACATAAGGTTTAATGTTACATTACAATACAATATTCAAGAAGTACAATGATACAAAAGTGTTTCCAAACATAAATGGAAACCATACACAAGATAACATGATACAATTGAATAGATGAATACACAATATCATAACTGGCTCCAAGACAAATACCACTCTGGAGTCGCCGCAACAGCACCAAACCGCACCTCTCGATCCTCGACTGGGGACCCAATGGGGTGCTTAGCACATTCCACCCGACCATGTGAGTCCAAAGACCCACCCCCCATGCTAGGAGCTAAACAAGAAAGAGACCGCAACCAAGAACATCCAAATAGGGAACCACAAGACTCAACGCCATACAAAAGTATCATAAAACTCAAGAATTACAAAGACATAATCCACAACATCCAAGAGTCATTAAAATAACTTAAAATCATAAATCTCATCACATAAATCAAAGCAATGACCAGTAACAAGTAACCAAAGGATGATCATGAAACACTTCCAAAACAACAATTAATAAACATATACAATTCCAAATTGCAATTAAACAAACAATAACATTATATCACAGTACCATAAGAGTACAAGGTCATAAGTCAAATATCAATGAGATCATACAAGACCACAAAGTACACCAAAGATGTATTAAGGCAATAATCATAAATCAAGATAAATCCAAATATCAACAATCTAAACCAACTCCCATTACCTACTCCCAGAGGAACACAATAAAGTAAGACACATGGGCAACTAGGGGAGAGTGTCATCGCATAGTCCTACATGGGTTGTCCTGTGCTCTTCCTCCCAACTGGAGGCGCCGGTCCCATCTATGGCTGTCTTGTGCCCTTCCTCCCAACTGGAGGCACTAGTCCATAGGGTGACTCCATGCGAGTCAGAGGGCCTCGCGGGAGGACCCAGGTCACCACTGCCAACCACGCCTTTAGCCTTCCATTAGTCTGCAGAAGCACCAATGAAGATGAGGCATCCATTTTTTTAAAATCTTATAATGATATTACTACCCAACCCTCCTAAGTTAATTATTAGGTTTTCACTTGATTAATAACTCACTCGTGGGTTCTCCTGTGCCCTTCCCCTTATGCGGGGTGCCGGCCCCCACGAGGAGCCACTCTCCCTAGAGACCCAACAACATAAAACCAAGAAACCAAGGGTTGTACAACATAACAAGAATATTAGATCACAACTGAGAAGCATGCGAGGCATTACCCATCTCGCTATAAATACATAATCAAAGTCTCAACAATTCCCGTACAACCCTTTTAAAATCATGAAACCAAAACACTTGCCAAATCAAGGGCACATAAAGAGAGAGAACATCAATTATCAATCATCTCAAGCCTCTGGAAGCCAAAAGAATGAAAACCCACAAACAAGGGTAAAATGAAGCAACACAAGTTTTTCCCTAATAATTCCAACACAAGGATAAAATTTCCTCAAATATGAGAGTAACTCAGAAAAGCCATAAAAAGGAAAGATTCATCAAGACCCATCCACAAATCAACAATGGTGTCACCTCAAATAGGGAAACGCAAAAGAAAATCAACCTTTAAACAAAATCACTTAATAAAACCAAAAGCCACCAACTAGGTATTCCACGGGAGACCTCAATTTTCTCCTCACAAGAACCCCCTTATAGTGGTATGCAAATCACCTTCATAAAATCAACAACATAGCAATGACAACAATAATTGCAAGGCCACAAGAACTATTTTCAATTCCAATATAATGAGTGAAAAATAAAATCAACAACTCCATCCAGACTACCTAATCAACTTAGATACAAAATAAATTAGAAATTCAAGAAGATCAACTATCCACAACTCATAAACCAAAACACGAGTTTCCAATTACATTGCATCACAAATTAGATGACAAAGGATTCCTTGAATCAAAATTAATCTCCAAGGCATTCACACCAACACGGGAACATCCAAAAACAATCCTTCAACAACAGAGGTAAAAGCATGCATCCAGGCATCCAAGGGACCAAATTAGAGAACACCTTAATTACTCAACCACTCACAACTCCACAAAAACACTTGTATAATAAACAACAACCAAAAATTCAAATGAGAACAATATTCAATAACCAATCAATTAACAACCAGAACTAAATAACTTTACAACTTACCCATCTAAATTACTCAATTAACTAAAACAATTTATGATAACCATCACAAGTATTCTAAAAGACTTATCCATAAAGAGAACTTACAAATCAACCATTAAATGAATATAAAGGAAGTCAATTTTCAAAAGATTAAAATCCCATTTCACCAATAAACTATCCAATTCGAGAATACCCTAATCAATCTCTAACCATGCCCATACATTTAAATTCCCCTTTTCATTTATCAACATAATTGAAAACTACTTAATAATTGGGTAGTTAACTCATTATCATTTCATAACTACTTATGTTCAAAACATCATTTCCACTCTCCTTTCATCATACTAACTTAAGACTCACTTCCAATATTTAAAGTAATTGTGTAAACCACTTAAGACCATTTGTTATACTTTAAAATGATAATAATAACAATACTCTAAATACTTAAACTACATATTAGAACTTACCACCTTAAAATCTTAAATCTATCTAAATAAATTTACACACATAAATACCTTTTAAAACCACTACGTATTTATATATTTTAATTCTTTTAAGGAGGGAATGTAAAAAGAGAATAGATCTGTTCTAAGAATCCGACAAGTCTACAAGACTCAACCTCATAAAAAAAATAACTTGTTTAATTCCAAAATAAATTCCATAATAAATTCCATTCCCAAAATATCCATACTAAAACAAGAATAAAATAATTAATGCTGTCATATATTCATAAATTGACTTTTTACTAAATTATCCTTTCAAAGTTGTAATTTAAATAATCAATAACAAGAGAAACAGATTTCCTTCTGTTTTATTATAACCAGATTTTGTTTATTTTTAACCAAAAAAGAAACAGAATATTTACTGATAAAATTAAATGGTTACAACAACAGTTTAAACAGTACAATCTAAAAAAAGAGTTAATAAGTATATATACAAATATAAATATATATATATACATACATATATATATATATATAAACATATATATATATACATATATATATATATATTTACAAAAGTAAATTTCACACAACAAATAAAAATCGAAATTCACGTTTTACCAAATTAATATATACAAATTTGAATGGGCATTTTAACCCATACACAGGCACGGGAATAAACGCCGCCCGGCCGTGGACAGTCCGCAGACTGTCACACGATACTGGTGGCGAGGTGGTGGGTACGGCTGAGGCCGAACCCCCACACAGCCAATATATATAATATCAACACATAAATCAATGAACAGTGCCGACGGAAATCAAATAACGAGTTTTTAATAAATTTTAATTTTCATTCAATATTTTAACATATGAATAAATATATGTGTATATTTATATGTTTATATATATATATTTACATATATATATACATATACACAGGAATCTGAACATTTCGAAATCACTGTTCTCTGAATAGGAGAAATATTTTGTAACATACAGGCATATCGAGAATATCATCATAATCCCAAAAATTAATTGGAAGAAAATTGCTCTTATATATATATTTTTTTTAAAAGAAGAGAAACGAAACACATAAATACTGCTCATTTCCAGATTTCAAATAAAATCCCTTCCCAATAAACAACAGCCCAGAATCCCCACATAAATTTCATTTTAATAAATAACAATCCCAATCCCCAGATAAATTTCCATTGATTAAACAATAATCCAAAAGATTTCTTTCCACAAACTTTTGATTTCCAACCCTAAATGAAAATTTCATACACAGAGAAATAATTCCTATTTTAATAGAGAATAAATAATTAAAAGAAAAGAACCTGGCATCCTATGCTTGAAGAAGATTTGCAGAAGCTTAATCCCTCTCGCAGAACCAATTCCTCGCTGCCGATTGTTCCCAACAACAGATTTCCCCAAATTCTCCTTCAAACCCAACCTTCTTCTTTTATGATTTCTCCAGCAAACAGAACAAGAATGCAGTGTTGAAAATAATTTTTCTCTAGAATTCCAACAACTCCCCTCAAACAAAGAAAACCCCTTATTAAAATCCATGCCGCCAGGAAACCAGGCAGGGAGCTTTGTGTTGTTTAGAGCAGTGTGTGTTCATTGCTATGGTGTCATGTTTTAAATAACATAAGTGGTTTGCAAAGTTATTTAAAATAAATTAGAAATTAAAATAATAATCAATTAAATCAAATCAAATGATTATTATTTTAATTTCTAATTTATTTTTAAATAACTTTGCAAACCACTATGTTTAATTAATGTTAAACATGATACTAACATATTATATTTTTCACACAATCAATAACAACAACAATGGCACCACATCAAAGTCCAAAAAACAACTGACTACCTAGAGGCATTACACTTTCTTTTTTTAACTTCAGGTTCGGCTTGCAATTTCTCGGACTCCTTGATAACAAATGGCAACTGCATCTAGTATGCTTCTCTTATTGATCACTTGTTGTAATTTCAATTTGTTTCTTCTCTACAGCAAACACAGCAACGACAGTCTTTCACTTGGCGGCAGCGCTGACTCCTGCAATCCGCGAACTTCCCCTTTCTATTCTGCAAAAACAACAGCGATCTCCTTCTACCAGCGATTTATTTGACAGCGTTCTCCACATAATGGTTCATTTGCAATTTCCTTTCAGCGATCTGCAATTTGTGATGCATCAATGGTCTTCTTCAGCAACTAAACACAAATCTCTCTGGATTGTTCTGTTCTGATACCAATTTGAAGGTGTGGATGGATATGGATCAATACACAATACATAGAAATACAAACTCATAAAATACCATAAAATTATATTTCACTCATCATCAATACAAAATAAACTCTTCATCTTCATATTTGATCAGCTCCAACACTCCACCACACCACAATCCATTACATCTACTTCCTTAAATAGAGGTCTTAAGAATTACATAGATAATTTTAGAAACTACCTAGGCCTTTTTAGATCTTAGGCCGACTTGTCTCTTACAAATGAATATTTTAATCCTTATCTCTATCATTTTGGAATATTCCTAGAGACTTCTCATTTGCCATTTTCCTTTTGTCTCTTTTTTCATTTAATTACATTTCATTTGAGGGAGAAATTACATATCCCAATATTTATTTGGCTCTATGAAAATTCATGTCAGCAATTCACCCTGGAAAATTCACCGCCATGACAAATTCACCTCAAAGAAAATTTTCGTGAATTGCGTGAATTTTTCTTGAGATGAATTTGTCTTCTCGGGTGAATTGTTGGCAGTCAATTTTCTATATAGGTATTTTAAAAGTATTGATTTTCTATATATCTACCATTTTATTTATCAAATTCTATAGTTATTTATTATTTTGTTTACTAGAGTCAATAAGTCTGATTCTTTTATATTTTTTGTTAACATACTTATATCATTACACTCTATTCTTTGCGAAGGTCTTTCAACACAATTTATAGATTATCAAAGATAAGAATAATAATTTTAGACACTTTTATGTGACACTTCTTAATTTCATAACCAACAATCAAATTAATAATTAAAAATTCAGAATTAAAATATTATTAATTTCTTTTCCATTCTCTACATATGTTATAAATTTGTTTTATGAATCACATTGAATTATGAGAGTAGACGTTAAAATGTGATTCCCTTTTACATACAGTCATGAAAAGTGCATGAAATAACTCTGCAAATAACTCTGCAACATGAAGAACATAGATAATACGTGAAAAATAGAAAGAAATCATGGAAAATGCGTGACAATGATGAAATGGGTATCAAATTAGCCAACAATACGGAAGAGAGATGAAAAAACTGTATTATGCGGTTCATGCCTTTGATTTATTTTCACCTCTTCGTTGAGATGAATTATAAATAGTAGATTGAAATATATGGTCTCTCCCGAATATACAACCATACAGCAATGAAGAGATTCTCCACAATATCTTCTCAAAGTGACTTCATTTTAAATTTCTAATTAGCATTACTGTTTTGTGTGAATTTTATTAAAGCATTGCTCGATTAAATAAGGATGGGAGGAATTGGAAAGAAAAATGTTTCGTAGTTGTATATCGCGGAATTCTCTGAGTTTATTTTTCCTGCAATCTTCTTCTTCATTTAATCTGCAATAAGTCATAACACTTTTAACCTATCCTCCTTTCCTTTCTACATTTTAGTCCACCGTCAGTCACACTATTAATTATGTTTTTTTTTTTTTAAATTTGTCTCCTCCCAGTCAAACGAAAACTAAAAACATACAAATGAGCAGGAGAATGAAAACAGGGGAACAATAATTTGCATGAATATTGAATATCGGTTAACAATGGCCGTGATAGTAATATGTATGCGGCATTTTCATATTTTTTCTATCTTAAGAATAACTTCTACATATTGTTGCAGAGATTTAACGGAATATATCGCTGTGTTTAAAGTATTCGAATTTATCTCAATTTAATAATTTTAATAAGATATCCCAGCTTTGTCTGTCTTCAAGATTCAAATGTTTGTATGAATTTGGTCGATGAACCTTTTGAATGGTAATATTTGTTCATATGTGTATATTTATATGCTGGATAAAGTTAACAGTTTTCCCTTCTCCTCGCTCACATTGGAGATAAAAGTTTAGAACATTTGTAAAGTCTTAAGGTTTCATTGATAATGAATTCTTCTTCCTAATCTAAATAGAATAGATTTTAAGGAAATTATTATCATTGAAATTTCGATCATTATTAAATTTCCAGTAGAAATCTTCCCAAACAATATTTGGATGTTGTGAACTTCCTATTTCTTCGAGTCAAAGGTAAAGGTAATATAATTAAAGAAATGATAACCCAACCATTGGATTTGAGAATAGAACTCCTAGGATCCCATCATTTCAACCAAGTCTTCTAACATTATTAAGATTTAAACCTGCTGTAGATTATTTAAAATTCAATCAAATTCACATATGTAGCAAAAGATGTGAATGTTGTTGCATCTAATAAACGTTGACATTAACAGTTAAGATTGGTTTGTATTTGCATAAAGAGTTCCAACATCGGAGTTCCAACATCGGTGTTATTTATTTAGAATTAATATTGGGTTGTATTGTTTAATAGGTTTCAACATTTGTGTTAATTATTCAGAGTTAATATTGGGTTTGGGTTAAGATTGGTTTATATTTGCATAAAGAGTTCCAACATCGGTGTTATTTATTTAGAATTAATATTGGGTTGTATTGTTTAATAGGTTTCAACATTTGTGTTAATTATTCAGAGTTAATATTGGGTTGTATTTTTTAAAGGGTTTAAACATTGATGATAGTTATTGAGGTTTAGACTTATTATTTAAATTTTTTTTTTATAATATATTTTATTATTGAAAAAATCACAATGATCTTTTATTTGATTATTAATTTTATTTTGATCAATGGAATATTTGTTTTTTGAATAGTGAATATAGTAATTTTATGAACTGTTGTTATTGTATTCTTTATAATTCTCTACTTTCATTTCCTTGTATGTATGAATATGCTAATAATATAATTTTACTATTTCTTTTGGTTTTGGATGGTTGTAATAATAATGAAAACTCCTTTGGTAGCCAACTACTCTACTTCATGATAGTTTATAGATTTTTAATTTTCAAATATATCCATAATTGACATCTCAAATTTGGATTATATTGTTAGCAAACACCATGATTTAAAGCTCCCTAAATTCCAATCTTGTAATTGTGGAACCCTTAAAAGAATATTTTTAAATATTTTATTGATAAGACATATAGCATGATATGTATTACATGCTAATTTAACATCCAATACATCACATTTGGTACATAAAAGTCAATTTTGAGGAGGAAATTTAGAATGAAACTTACTACTTTTTAACTTAAATCAAAGTTTTTCTTGAACACCCTATGAGATGTTATACAGTCCAAGTTGTGCTTGAACAACCTATGAGATGGCCATCTACACAAACAAAATTTTTAAATGGAAATAAAATCTGCAGGAGCGATACAAAGAATGAAACCAAATTCACCATGGGTTGTCCTTTGTTTGTATCTAGAAATGAATCCAATACATGTAGCAGTACATGTAGCTCTTAGGCAGCGATTGAGCACCCCTCCACAAACATGGAATATGACATTTTGGGCAATGTATCCATCTGTCTCCAACACTGGTTAGCTTTCTCAATAAAGATCACCATATTTGAAAATTAAAAAGACCAAGAGCACAGAAAATTCTACACAATATGTTTTTGTCAAATGCCATTTTTAATAAAACTTCTTTACTTTATGCCTTCTACATGTGCCGATATGGATTTGAGAAAAACATATTGTGCAGATTTTTCTCCCCTCCCAATCTTTGTAAGTTTCAGATTTAGTGATCTTTATTGAGAAAGCTATTTTCCTTCGCTTCGCAAGTGAATATTATAAATGATTGAAAAGTGAGGGGAAACCTAAGCCTGGAACCCCATCTTA
>VDFB02181520.1:0-13557 GCA_007258455.2 Sequoia sempervirens | reverse complement strand
TTGCCATCCAGACATTTGTTGGGTGATTGCATCTACATTTTCTAACATGTCTTTCAATGAATTTGCTAGAAGCATTCTTTCTGTGGTTGAAGCATTTGGATCACTCAACCTACTGATAAGATCCTCAAGTTGTTTTCTATTATTCTAAATTTCACTCCTCAAAATTTCTTGAGTGCCAAGAGGGTGTTGAGAGAATGGTGGGGGAGGTTGATTTTGTTGGAGGATTTTCCTCCTCTTGTTGAGAATTTCCTACAAATTAAAAAAAAATATTCATTTCTAAACTAAAACAAACAAAATCAATTTAAAACTAACAAATTCAAAACAAATACCGAACAATACTTACCTCTTGCATCTCTTCATCATCGTGGCACCATATTTGTGAAGAAATCCAATTGTTGTTGATGAATTTTGAAGAAATCACCTCTCCAAGAACGCGAGTGTGTAAAATAGGGTTTTTGGCCATGGGCGGAGCTAAAACACAGAAAAAACCAAATGAGAAATGATATTTGGATTCACTTTTTCTTTTGCTTTTAAAAATCCATAACGCGAACGCGTTATAACATGTTCACGTTATGGCTTTTTTTTTCTTGTTTGGCCACAAAAGTGCGACCATCTTGGTGCACTTACCCATCAAAAAAGAAGAATGAGGGAAGCAACTAGGAAATAGTGGCTCAACAAGAAGTTGAAGAAACATATTCCTCTACTCCTCCTCATGAGTCACCACTTCCAACTCCCCCTCCCTCACCTCCAAAGGATGAAACACCTATTCAACCATATTAGCCTCTAACACTAACTTCCTCCCAAAAGTTGAACTACCTCTTGGAGAAGGTGTTCTTGTTGAAGATGTTGAAGAAGGGGAAATGGATAAGGAGCCTCCCAGGGTTCAGAAGAAATGAAAAAGGAAACTAGTGATGTGTTTAAAGATGTTCTGCTTAATATAAATATTGAGGAAGTGTTACAAGAAGAAGTAAATAAAGAAGGTCATTGCACAGATGAGCATATTGCTCAAGATGAGGTTTTAAAATGAAAAGAGGTTGAGCAGGAGGCCAACCAAGAAGAAAAAATTGTTGAAGAGCTACCTCGAACGAAAGAAAAGGTTGTTGAGGAAATTCCCCAGAGTGAAGAAGTACACAAAGAGAGGGTTCATGAAGAGGAGAAGAAAACTCAAGAATATGGTCAAAAGGAGCTAGAAGTAAACATTGGTACTTCTCAGGATACAAGAATGATCTCTACCCCTCCAAGAGAAATATATGTTTCTATTAGATCCTAGTATGGTTAAATCATACCATTAAGAAAATTTGGGAGACATATGTAGAAACTCCTAAGCCAAGCTCGACTATGCTATCAGAGGCCTTCCAATCCCACAGGAGAAGAAGGGAGAGAGCTCAAAGGATTTCTACTATATCTATGGATGAGCAAGGTAACAGGGTAATTGAGATAGCAGTCACTCTAGTGGACAAGATGGAATCTAAAATGATAGTTGATTATTACCAAATATGTTAGGTGGATTTGGATGTGCAAACAAGGGATGGTGAATAGTATTATTTTCAAATTTCAATCTCTACTATTTTGTAAAGAATGAAAAAGATGAGAACACAAAAGAGGAGCTTAAAGCTCAAGTTAAATAATTACTGCTTGCATTAGTAATCTCATTTGGACTAGATAAATGATCAAGATCATGAGTCTGCACCTACCCTGAAAGGTGAAGTTAGGCCCTCTAACCCTCATAGATGGATTCCTACTGTGCAGTAGTGGAAGAAAATTTTTCTAGAATTAGTAGAAATAGTTTTAAAGCAATTAGTCAAAACATACCATGTAATCAATGATGAAGATAGCCATGCTCAACAAATTGCTTTGGTCATTGACAAAGAATTATTAGTACATGGTAGAAGTATATCCCAATTCTCTATCAAATGAATGAGACCAAAGAATAACTTAGTAAAGTTAGGGTATGTGCAAGATCATCATGGAAAAAATAGGCCCTTACGAAAAATTCAGAAAAAATCAAAGTTAGGCAACTTGACATAAAAATTTGAATAAATTATCTATATTATTTCAAAAATATGTAAGAATAGAATTTGTAGCAAATTGAATGTTGTTTCTAAACTACTAGGTGAATTTTGAAATTTCAATGCAATAGAACTTAAATTTCAAGGAAAATAAGAAGTAGGTGTTTGTCTAACCACCCAAACCACAATAAAATGATAATATTTTTATAATATTTTAGATATAAGTAGATGACTCATGTCCCAATGTGATGCATTTTTTTTGTAATTTTTTTCCAAGTAAATAATTAATTATGATTTTTTATTACAACTTTTAAAAATAATAAAACTTCGTGTTTCGACCACCTTAGCTTGGTCAAAACTTAATGAAATTCAATTTTTCTTTTTAATCCTATAGTGCAGAAGCATAGAATGTGACGATGTTTTGATTCAAAAATGTGATATTGTTTGAAATTTATAGATGTTTTCTAAGGTACAAAAGCAAATGGAGAAGACCACCTTCAATCAGAAGATCAAAATTCAATTCCACCAAGGGTCATACATGGAGAAAATGAATGAAGTGGTATCGACGTTGACTGAGAACTTCACTAAATAACTAAAGACAAGGTGGAAGTTGTTGCTCTTGCTTGACCAATTTTTTTGAAATTGTTTTAATGATGCTGAGGATAACATATTTTTTTCTAGATCAACACCTAGGTTAAGGATGTCAAAGATGTGTGTGATGGTTGATGAATGAATAAAGCATATATCATGTGTCAAATTTAAAGGGTGTGGGAATGACAGAACCACCAATTGAATCTAGTTTCATTTTAGTTTATTTAAGTTACTTTTTCTATTTCCCTAAGTTTTAGCAAAAGACTCAACTGCAACTGGGGCTCCCAGTTCAACTTTATTTTAAATTTCTAGTTTTATTTCAGTTAAAGACTCAAAGTGTTGGAGTTGATTCCAGTCACTTTTTAATTAGATCCACAATTATGGGAACCTTATTTTCTATTTATGTTAAATTCTAGATTATTCTAAAGGTTTGAATTCTTGTGTAATTTCTACAACTACAAACAATACAATCTCGGTGTGGAGTTTTTACCTGCTAACTTTGGTGCAAAGTTTTGATTTATTTATCTAAGGATTATGCCCTTGTTGCATGCATTTGGATTCAATGCCATGGTGATGGTACAATCATTATGTTTTAATCACAATTACTAAATTAATGAGATCTGAGTTTAATTTGTGGAATTAAGATTTTGTCCCAAATCTGTGTGTTAAAGATGATGTTTTGGTTGAATGAAATTAAAAAATCTTATGTGTTTTGTGTTTCCTTTGAATACTGCACTCCATTAATAGTAAATGTGTAATTTTTTTGTTAATGGTTGTTTCATAATCTCTTTTTTAAACATGCAGACGTGATTGATTAGATGCTTTATGTTGTTGTCCAATTAGAATAGATTTACACTATTCCTCGTTACCCTACTTTTTTCATTTTATTTTATAAATGGTTTATACATTGTATTAAAAGAGCAATAAACTAATTTTAAATCTACTATACTTTGAGATGCAATCTATTATTTTGAATGGTTAAGATTATATTTTGTGATTGTATATAATTTTTCAATTATCTAGATTCCAGATCCCCTCATGAAACTACATTGATCTCACAACTGCGGTACCCATGTAGTCATGACCTGATAGAAAGGAACATTGGAGTAGTTATCACTACTTTTCAAGAGAAGCAATAAATTCTTATTTCTTAGCACATTGTGTGTGACTAAAATCACCCTCAACACCTATTTTGGCACTATTTGATATATTTTATGGGCTCTAGTTACATTTTTTTAGTAAATTCCCACAAAAATCTAGTGACCATCCTCTAAAAGTTTCAAGTATTTACAATTAAAGGAGATCATTTTTTGTTAACTAGTTTCCATGGGCATGACCCAAGGGTCAAGAGCATAGTTTTCTTAGAGTCATGAGTATGAGTTCTAGGTTCAAAAGTATCAAATGATTATTTCCATCTAGATGTCATGCGTGTGACCCTTACATTGGGACTACTTGATGTCTTTTATGGGTGAACTAGTTTTAATTTTTGAGTATATGACAACCACTTTTCTATTATTCTTTACCCTTCTATAGTCAATTATCCTTACCAAACCTTGAGACATAGATTCCTTTTTTCTCTTTTCTCTTTTTATATTAATTATGTATACATTTCTAGCACACAAAAGGTCTCAAGTTGTGTGTATAGGATATCTTATTAGGACATTTAATCATAATAAGAGAATATCTTGCATTTACATTTAGAACTATAATATTAGTCTCCCTCTCAAATTAGTCTCAATTACATCATTAATCATATTCTTTGTTTGGAATATATTCATTCTTATTACATTAACCATGGGGCTTGACTGTTATCAAGGAATTCAATGGTCTTTTGAATCTATCTATAATAAGACCCCAAAGATACTTCTTAACACCACCAAGTGCTTAGAAAAAAGTAAAGACATAGATGAATGAATCGTGTAGGTTAAAAAAAAGTAAAAGATAAAACTACACTAATCAAACTAGTTTGCACCCACTACCTATTCCAAGATGAGACTATAAAAATAGATCAAACACAAAAAAAAATCAAAATATATTTGTGATCATCAAACTTCTCTATTTTACTACTATAGTGTAGTCTAAAAATGTATCCCTTTACATTTTCTCACTTTTTTGGGCGGGCTCCTAATTTAAAATGGACTTAATGATGACTTAATTTAGTGTTAAATGTACCCCTTTACATTTTCACACTTATTTGGGCCCTCTTAATTAAATTGAGCTTAATTATGCCTTAATTAGCCCTTTTATTCATTTACAAGCCTAATAAAATACATTTTATGAAGGGTAAACCCGACAATAATTAATGCCTAAACATAACACTTTACATTGAGCAATGTGTGTTCCAAGAATAGGGACCTGGGACCCATTCGCCCCTCCCTAGACCTTTGGACCTAAATTTAAATTATGTTTTTGGTGGTATTTTAATATCTCTAAATCAATAATTGAATGTCGACTTGTGATATTTGAATTTTGAGAAATTAAGGATACATGTACATATAAATACAAGGTCATTTCACTAAGTTTCACCTAGAGTTTTTATGCAATCATTCCTAGAGCTAAAGTTGATGATCAAGAGCATTCAAGAGCAAATATATCAGATATTTATTGCAGCATTCAATATCCATCTATCATGTCAAAGTATTTTTGCATCATGCATGTTTTTGGAGCTAACATTGTGATGTAGGTTTCAAGATCAATTAAAGCATTCAAAGCATTAATTTCAAGTGTCATGATCCACATCCAATTCAACCATTTCATGCAAGTTGAAAATTTCCTAAGATCTCCATTACCAAGGTTCCATACAAGGTTTTGTTGAGTGGTAACATAGCTTTGTTAATTTTGCATTCCCTCTTTCATTCCATTATTTCAATTCAATGTTTGATTACCAAAATGGGGTTTGACCAAGGCAAACCCCCATTCACCCAAAAATAAAAAAATTTCTCTCTTGTGTGTGTGATTGCAAATTTAGGTTGAAGAAAGGTTGAAGACCTTTTGATGTGCAAGATTGAAAAGTTTTCAAAGTTGTTATCAAATCATGAAATCTAACCTACATATCTAATTTCAATTTTTTGACACTAAAACCTAGACAAATCAAAAGCTACAATTTTTTGTCAAGGGCTCTCAAAAGTTGCAGAAAAACCTTGAGAAAAGACCCATTCACCCATGGGAGAATGAGTCCTGGTCAACCTTCAAAAACTACCTCTTAGTGACTGGTTAACACATCTCTACCCTTCTCATATTTGTATTTGATTTTCTAGATCTACAAATATTGAGTTTAATATTCTTGTTTCAAGTGTTATATTGCATTTTGGAGTTGATTTTCTATTTTTTGTTTTTCGATCCCCAAAGTGTTGTCAGTCAATTCTTTGAGGGGATCTCATTTCCTAATGAAATAGAGGAAGATAGGGTCCATCATTATTCATTAATCCACATATTTAAAACCCACCCTATTTTTTTATGTTTCATTTTGGTGAACTCGACGTGATGAATGTTGACATGAGTGATCAAATCACAAAAAAAATGGGCAATAAGATTGGACTTATTGAAGTTCAACCTTGTAAGGGCCTAACCAAAATTCCCCTTGACATTTCTTTCTCACAAAATTATATACTTAAACATGCACCTAATGGTCCTCTTTACATAGCTAGAAGAATCAATGACAAGCTTACTAATTGGATATTAATTGATCCCATTTATGTAGAGAATATGATCACTGAAGAATTCTTATTTGTGCATGAGCTTTATCAAGATACTTATGAAAATCTGAAAGCATGGATCAAAGTGCATAACGGTTTTTCTTTCCCTATGATAGGTTCAATAACTCTTCCTTTAAAAGTTGGACCGAAAACACCAAGTGTCTCATTTTCCATCATCCTGTCATTGGACCAATTTTGTGTGAATTTAGGCTATCCATGGCTTCACTCCATGAATTTCATCCCATCAATTGTGCATAAATTCTTAAAGTTTCCATTTGGAAATGAGATCTTTATTGTGCATTATAGTGGCTTTAATCCCGTGTCTTCCCGTGGGAATTTCTCATTCGATTTATTTTGGCCCAAATCTATAGAGCCTATTAGGCCTCGTGAGGACTCCTTTTTTAAATTCTATAAAAAATTTAAGGCAAAGCACATAGCAGAGTTATCCCTTACCAATATGCCTCAACCCATTATTGATCCTCCTATCCTTGATGAGACTATGATTGAACCAAAAGTCCTTCCAAGTAACCAAGACCAAAATATAGCAAATCCTTCACCTATTACTTATAAGAGACCACGAGATAACCAAATAAGTCTCGTTGTGCCTCTTAAAATAAACAAGTTTATAGAGCTAAAGATAAAGTGGTTGAATAACCTCCCATGGTTCCTTTTGTTCCTCCTTTAAGGGAAGAAAAGAAACCTATAGTTGATAAACCCTCTCCTACACAATCACAACTTGAAAATCAAACGAAAAGAAACTGAAATGCTAGAGAGCGTACGTGTAGGCGTCGTGCTATTGCTCACTTTCTATAAGAAAAAGAAGCAAAGAACAACATATAAAATCACAATCCAAACTTACCTCAAGAAATGCATGATGATTCTACACCTTCGTCAAAACAAGAAAATACTAAATATCGAACACAACAAGAACAAGCATCTTGTATGGATATTATCATTAGACTTTCTATTGTGATTAACTTGGATGATGATAATGAAATTGAAAAAATTTATGAGGAAGTGCATAAAGAGTTAAATTTACTTTTTTCCTCTTCCATGAGCTTAAATGATAACAACAGTGATGATCCTCCTACAAGGAGTGATTCACAGCGTGTTGAACTTGGTGATTGTCCTAGTTTAGCACTTGATGTTGTCCCTTTGCATAGTTTTCCACCTTCCACATAGGTTGGGATGTGGACAACCTACTAATAGGTTGGCTTGCATGTGCCTTACTAGTCTTGTCTCTGTTTTCTTTTTCATGTTCTTTATGTGATTGCATGTGCATAATGTGATCCCCCATTCTATTTTGTTTGATTTGTCCTCATATTCCTTTCTCTATTTGTATCTACATTCTTCTATATGTCATAAATTTCTTTATCTTTTGTCTTGTGTTTTCCTTTTGGGGATGATGCAAGGCATCGAGACATTCAGGTATCTTCCATGTTGACCTAAAATATTTTCTTTGTTTTAGCTCTCTATGTTTCATTCTTCAAGTTCCATGAGTTATTTGGGGAATGATGATGTTTTCAATCTCTATAATATCATTGTAGCAAAGACATACGTTGACCTCGAATATGTGGATCCCTTATGTGATTTTAGGCTTTCATTTTGGGGGCATCCACTTTTTCATGATGTAGCTTCATTTGGAAACATGTGCTTGACATAGGGCTTTCCAAATAAGCTCCCATGTCTTCTTTATTGTTAGCATCTACTATTTTCTACTTTAAAGTAATTGCTCACAGCATGGTACATTAGAAATTTCATTAAAGTGGGGGCATACATTAGCATTATCATTTTTGGAGATCTTAGACTATATCCTTATGTTTCATTGTGTAGTCTTCTTACTTCTTGCGATGTGTCTTCTTCTTGGTGGTGTCATTGGATTTGATGTCCTCCAAGAGTGTGACCTTTCTTGGTATGTGACTTTCTTCTTAGTGGTGATGCTATGCATTGCATTCCCTAAGTTGTGACTATTTTATCCTAGACTTGTCCTCTCTTGGAGACATTATGCACAATGTTCCATAAAAGGAGACCTTGCATGAACTAAGAAAAACCCCTTTGAACATGTCTTATTCTATTTTCATTTTTTTCATAATTTTTTAGCTTAACGCAGCTTGCTAACCTTATGAAGCTCAAAGTTACAACCCTTTTTCATATCCACCAAGTGTAACACACTTTTCTTGCCTATGGTGCCTTGTTTGCTCATAAGTGTTTAGCATAATGCAGCTTGCTAAGCCTTATGAAGCTCAAAGTTCATATTGTGTGGTGCCTTATTAAAGTTATTGGAGTTATAACTTTGGTATTTTATGGGAGCCTAATAAGATTCTCTCATTTTCCACCCTTGGAGGCTCACCTAGTGGACAATGGATTTCACTAGTCTGTGTGAGTGTGCATGTTTGTTTGCATAGTGGACAATGAGTTCCACTTGTAAACATTTTTGGACAAATAGTTGAGGCGTGATCCACATCAAGTTGGACAGTTAAGGTTTGATCCACCCCTCCTTTTCCTTTTCTTTTCTTTCATTTCTTTTAGTCTTTGACATTGTATGACATTGTATCTTGTCATTGTTGCATATATATGTTTAACATAGGCATGTGTCTCCTTGTGCCTTTATTGATTTTTCCATAAGATCTTAGATCTTGGGGGTTTGATCATCCTCCTTGATCTTTTTCATCTTATCCTTCCAATGATTGTACAATTAGACCTCTCTTGATTGTCTATTTTAGTATGAGTTTGACACAAGGTCATCCTCTCACTAAGTGGGGGCTAAATGTAGTGTAGAAAAATGTATCTCTTTACATTTTCTCACTTGTTTTGGCCCTCCTAATTTAAAATGGACTTAATAATGCCTTAATTTAGTGTTGATAAATGTACCCATTTATATTTTCACACTTATTTGGGCCCTCTTAATTAAATTAAGCTTAATTATGTCTTAATTATCCCTTTTATTCATTTAAAAGCCTAATAAACTACATTCTATGAAGGGGAAACCTAAAAATAATTAATCCCTAAACATAACACTTTATATTGAGAAATGTGTGTTCTAGGAATAGGGATTTGGGACCCATTCACCCATGGACGAATGGGTCCTCCCTAGACCTTTAGACCTAAATTTAAATTATGTTTTTGGTGGTATTTTAACATCTTTAAATCCATTATTCAATGTCGGCTCATGATATTTGAATTTTGAGAAATTTATAGGATACATACCTATAAATATAAGGTCATTTCACTAAGTTTCACCTAGATTTTTTATGCAAGAATTCCTAGAGCTAAAGTTGATGATCAAGAGCATTCAAGAGCAGATATATTAGAGATTTATTGCAGCATTCAAGATTCATCCATCATGTCAAAGTCTTCTTGCATCATGCATGTTTTTGGAGATAACATTGTGATATAGGTTTCAAGATCAATTCAAGCATTCAAAGCATCAATTTCAAGTGTCAAGATCCACATCCAATTTAGCCATTTTTTGCAAATTGTAGACTTCCTAAGATCTCCATTACCAAGGATTTATACAAAAGTTTGTTGAGTGGTAACATAGCTTTGTTCATTCTCCATTCCCATTTTCACTTCATTATTTCAATTTAAGGGTTGATTACCAAAATGGGGTTTGACCAAGGAAAACCCCCTTTCACCCAAAAACAAACATTTTTTCTCTCTTGTGTGTGTGATTGCAGATTTAGGTTGAAGAAAGATTGAAGGCCTTTTGAAGTGCAAAATTGAAAAGTTGTCAAAGTTGCAAAAAGTTGTCAAAGTTGTCAAATTACGGAATCTGATTTCTAACTTCTTAATACTAAAACTTGGACAAATCATAAGCTATAGATTTGTGTCAAAGGCTCCCAAAAGTTGTAGAAAAACCTTGAGCAAAGACCCATTCATCCATGGACGAATGAGTCTTAGTCAGCCTTTAGAAACTACCTCTTGGTGACTGGTAAACACATTTATGCCCTTCTCAGATCTACATTTGATTTTTTGGTTCTATAAATATTGAGTTCAATATTGTTGTTTCAAGTGTTAGATTGCATTTTGGAGTTGATTTGCTATTTTTTAGTTTTTCTCCCCAAAGTGTTGTTTGACCTTGACCCCCACCCTTCAGTCATAAGAAAATCTAAAGATTCTCACATTGACTTGATTCACCTAAGGGTTGTTAAAGTCAATTATTTGTGGGGATCTCATTTCCTAATGAAATAGAGGAAGATAGGATTCATCATTGTTCATTAATTCACATATTCAAAACCCACCCTATTTTCCAATATTTCAACTACCAAATCTCTATTTCTAATATTCTATCATAACACAACAATAAATTTAACATGATTGACTTAAGAAACAATAATATTATTATTTTTCTAGTTATTTTTATTGCTTATTCATGATTACTTAAATCTTGATTCATCTAAGTCTTACCTCTTTTATAGATTAAAGTTTTATTCACTTAAAGTTAGACTCTAGATCTTTAATTTTTTTTGACACAATTGGTTTCCCTTCACTAAAATTACAAATATTAAATAAATAAAAAGAAGTTACTTTTTGTCCATTTAATTTGAATTTCAGTAGATAATTCTATATTTAATTTGTAAATTTTGCATACGGAATGGCACATAAGGAGAGACAACTAAAACCAAGATTGTAACAGCCACATTACAATGGCAAATGTAATGTGATGTATGGCGCATTCAACAATGTTTGAATGTTGTTCATTTACAAACAAATTTTAGGTCTAGACTGAGTCAATACGTGCCAACCGATTGAGCACACAAAGAACAAGCAAAAGTTATATTTATATACGTGACAAGCAAGTTACAGCCATACGAGATTAAAAGTACTCAAGCTGATGGGGATATGCAGTCGAGTCAAGATGTTCTATTCAAAGTTGGAGGGTGCAATAATCTCATACCTGCCTGGGGACCAGTTTTGAATTTACTTTTTTTTTTTTGTATGATCATTAAATTTAACTGTTGATATCAAAGGGCTGTAGTTCAATTGGTTGAACATAATTGGTGAGTGTGATGATACATTCTTTGATTATCTTATCTGGATCAAGGTTCAATTTTCTGGAGGTATGATATAAAAGATGAGCTCAGGATCTTTTGCCAAACAACTTTGACAAGATGAACTAGCTTACGAAAGAGGTATCACCATAAACTTGTGCTCTCATATCATATAACAAAAGAAACTAATAAATAATATAATATCTTCTAATAATAATAATAATTTAACTGCTGATGACATCAAACTAAACCTGAACTTTGTTGTCTCCACATAATCAGATGAGGATCGTAAGAAATCCTTCTCTGTTTCAATGAAATGCTTCTTATCATTGTAAATGTTGTACAGTGGTACAAGCATAGTCCTCGAAAAGATTTGTACTGCTCAACAGCACGGATATGGGGCCCTTGAGTTTGGATCTTCTAAGTTATGAATATGATGTATCATTTTAAATTTCTGTCAATAACTTTGTGTGGGGTGGCAAGCGAGTGGTATTATGTCAATTTCATCAGCTTTATATAAAGCTGTACTACACAGACAATAGACCAGTAGTCATAACTCTACCATAATTTATAAACCAAACTGTTGATGACTTTGAACCAAATGGACTGGAAGGAGGCAATAATAATGTTTACAGCTGCACTCAGCTATGAACGATGGAGACCAGGGCTTAATTTGATGGCTGAAAGACGCAGTTTTCTGGATACACACCTATCATATGGAATGCGTGGAATGTATGTGATAGTTTTGTTTTTAATACACTCAGGGGAAAGAGTTTTTACTCTTTTCTACTCATAAATGGACAGCAATTACTATGTCCTGACTATGTTTTTCAATTATTTAAGGTACGAGATTTTAAGTACATCTTTTTGGAAGTATCACAACTAGTGTTTGCTGATGTAATTAAGCAGTTTAAAGAGGTCAAATTTATAGTACAACTGTAGTAATTTGGTAGTCATTAAAATTGACAAACAATTACAAATAAAATAGAAATCTAGGAAAAAGAGAGTTATGATAGGGTTTCATCTTGGTTTTGCTTTGGTTTTAGCTTCTTATGTCATATTGTTTCCTTGAGCATGACTTCTTTTGGTATTTTATATTTACTGTGAAATTTTGTAGTTTTTCATTTAAATGATATCAAATTTTATTGATCCAATACGTGTTATCGGTGTAAATGGTTTGATGACATATGAGGATGGCTCCATCATAAAAGCAATCTATGTTTATTTCCGAAGTGTTCCACAAGATATGTCATTTAAAACACCCATCTTAACTTGGAATTTGATAGTGCTTCTAGATGGCTTAAAATTCTAATTTAATAGGGTATTTTGTTGGAAGGATCCTGCTTGAAAACAATTCATTTTGTTGAAGCCATCCTTAAACACAACCCTTGGTTTTTTTATACATCCCTTCTTGTTTTCACACCTTGAACATTAGACATCTTTGATGAGAGCTCTCCACATCTATGTCTAGGTTGAATTCCCTAATTTATATTTTCCATTGCTATAAATTTTTGGATAAAATAGCATTTTTTTTAAGCAATGTTGTTTGTGTTGAACTTGATAAGTTCATTTTAGGTTTCCTACAAAATCATGCTTGTGTTGAAATTAATCTTTCCAAGTATTTAAAGTAATTAACTGATATTCAAATTGATTAGATGAGGCACATCCAACATTTCCTTTATCTCAAGCTAGAAGGAATATAACTATTCTCAAATAAATGAATGTCACTCATATTGCTATGATTCCAAAAAAACCTTTATCTTGCTTCTTTCATCGAATATCATCATATCTCCCTATGTAATACCATTTATAAGATCTTTTCTAATGTTGCCACTATCAAGGCTAGCACTATTATTTTGTCTATCATCTCAAAAGAACAAGGGTGTTTTTTCCTAGATAAAGATTTTGTTGAGGGTATTTTGGAAGCTCATGAAGTACTTCTTACCATTCAAGAGAACAAGCTTTTAGCTATGAAGATAAAGTTGGATATGTTAAAGGCTTATGACAAAGTTAACTAGGTCCTCCTTCTTTAGGTTCTTAAAAAAATTCGCTTTTCCTCACTAGTGTAAGTGAATTTTTTTCTTGTATCACAAGTGTTAATTTTTGCATCCTCCTTAATAGTTTTATGTGTTAGTTTTTATGTCTTCCTTAATGGTTCTCTAGCTATTTTTTCTCTTCTCAAGTTATTAGACAAGGAGACCCTTTGTCTCCATTTCTTTTTGAATTTTAATGGTTGAGGATTTAAGCAAACCAAATTTTCTTCAAAATAGA
>VDFB02181518.1:0-13744 GCA_007258455.2 Sequoia sempervirens | reverse complement strand
ATGATCATGATCAAGTGATTATATATATATATATATAATGTTAAAACGATCTAAACATTTACAAATCCAATCAATATAAACACATATAATTAATGAACAACTTACCAATGGATGATAATCATGCCCCCCTTCAACGTGACCATTTTGCTTACAATGTTTCTCAACTGTTGTGATTAAAAGTTGTCTCGTCTTTAAGCCCTTGCAATTATTGCAAGTACAATAACATTTCCCATCACCCTTTCTTTTCAATCTAGCCCACAATCTATCAAGTGTCTCTTCATTTTGTTCTGGACTAATATTATTTGACATGATTTTTCTTTACCAAGCTTGACTATTTAGATCTTCAAAAAATATCAAACTCACACTCCAATAATTTTATTCATAGACAGGTAACAGAATCTAATAATTCTGATATTTTACACCAGATAAATTTGGCATGCAACCACCCCTACAAAAGAGAAGATAGTTTGAAGTTAATGACACCAAAAACACTTTACAATGCTAATTCCAAACTTACAAATTCTGATTTTACTATGATTTTAACCTAAGACTCCTACAACGTGAATATTGAACTTGATCACAAATCTACAACAATGGAGGTAGCGAAATAGTAAGAGCAAGTGACCCATTCCTATGGAGCAATGAGTTGTAATCATCATTACACACACGGATTTATCCTTTAGTTAAAGATGCAATGTGTCACTTATTATGATCAGCTTATCCCTAGGGCCCTCAACATTGAGAGAGCCCTAATAAAAAACAACAGAAACATTGGTAAGAGCATGATTAGGGTACAAACCCTAGGCCTCCATAGAAACATAAACAATAACTATAGCGGATTAGTGAGGTTGCAATACCAGAAAGATTGAGACATTGTAGGTAATAACAAAATCTTGCAATCCAAAGATTGTAGCCAATAACAAGCACACTATGTAGCTTAGTGACATTTGTAAATGCAATCTACGGTAAAAAGAATGACAGCCACTTGAGATGTGATAGTCAAAAAAAGGCTGAGCAGTGACAAGATAATAAAGCTCAAACCTTGCATAGTAAAGTGGAGATTTTAACAGCGAGCTTCCTTACCCCTTGCTGACCTTTGTTTTTCAAATGCTTTTGGTAGTGTTAGACAAGGCAAATGCAATCGTGGAAGATCAGTCCAAATGAAGTAACAGTGGTAATCATAGGTTCAATATTTCTTCTTAGCCATTAATATTGTATAATGGAGGTAGTGGATTGCATGTTTGAGCAGTGTTTTGAGACTCACCAAAGATGGGAAAAATAGTGAATAATACCTTGTGGACTGTGAAGTGTTAATAAGGTTGAAGGATCTTAAGAACTACAATACCATGAAACAACAGTCCCTTGTAGTAAGTGGTAGGCAGCCTATAGGGCTTAGTTTGGATTTTTATAGAAGGATGCTCATGAAAGGAATCTTCAAGTGATAGTGAGTGAGCTGCTTGGAGATTGGTACCAGGGTGCAATACCCGCCTTAAAGGAAGTTAGCAAAGCAAGAATGTGCAAGGAAATCAATCGCATTAATAAACAAAACAATCTACAATGTTATCTTTCCATAATGCCTTGAGTTTGAAGACAAAAATTTCATTGTATCTTCACATGATGAAAGTGGTGAGCTTAATGGTCAATCACTCGCAAACCATGATTTTAAAACATGCTATTGTGCTTATGGAGGCAACATTTTCAAGAAGGCAAAGGAGTGGTGGTTTGGAACAATGTTAGGTATGAAGGACTTGCTTTATATGCATACTATGTAGTCCAGCTTAAGACAACGTTCTTAGAAGAGATTGAAGGTGGATTATGGAACTCAAGGGTTACCATGAAAATGATTAAAGAAAAGACAGATCTATTTAAAAACTACGGTCATGAAGATATTAAAGATGTCACATGCAAAAACCTAGTAGTTGGAGTAATGAATATAGTGACAAAGAGGATAGTGAGCTGGGGCAGATTTAGGAGATCTCCACATTATCTAATTATAGGGAAATACATCATTTATTTATTTTTTTAATTAAAAGAAATCATTCTAAACCCTATATAGGATACATTGATACTTCAAAAGCCTCTCAAGGAATTTGAGATTATGCAAATATATGTCAAGTAACATTCATAAGGTTTAGAAAATCTTGATCACTCTCTAGAATAGCCCATTAAACATGGGTTGTGCTTGAATGCACTACATAATTGATATAACACAACCACTCTGCATATCAACCGGAGTTATAGGCTCTTTATTGCAGCAAGAGGTAATCACTCTTCGATCATGCTATAATTACATCCTATCCTGTTAAACTTGAGACAACCTCAATGCACCCAATGATGATTGACACCTACATTATACAACCTGAATTAACTACATATATGAGTGCCTCCATTTCTACCACAACATAGCCACATTAAACTTGGGTCACACATGAATGCATCCTATATTTGTTATAGCACAATTGTGCCAAATGACCAATACAGCTTATGGATCACATAATTACATTCACAAGAATCTGTTCCTCCGTTGTGATCTTATGGTGATTCCACACAACAAAATTTGGACATGAAATTCTCAAAACCCTTAACCTCTACAAATGAAATCTGATGAGATATTGCTTTAAAATATGATTTTCAAACATGGAACAACAAATCTGACTTCACAACTGAATTCTACAAAAAGACAATGAATACCCTCAACCTGGTGATATCTTCTTGAATTTTTTCTGATTTTTCCCAAGAAAATCATCCGTAGTTCTCCACAAACTGTCTCAAGTAGAGCAAAACACTGTCGCAATACATCAGGCGCGAACTCACTTTTCTTTATGTTGGCCACAATTTGATTTTTTTAATTTTTCATGTTTGTCGAACATTTGACGAAAATAATAGCCGACATTTCGACGAACACCAGGTTCGTCGATATTTCGATGGACGTCGAGGATAAACTTTTGAAACAATTGGAAATTACAAATCAAATTTTACAAGCACCTGACGAACATCGAATTTTACATATTTTGTCGGACAGTTTCGTCGTATTTTGCAGTCAAATGCATTAGTGCTCATTTCTTCATTGTCTTTTGGGTTTAAAATTGAACAAACTTAAAATTTTGGTTGGTGCATAAAATGAATTCATCTTAGCTTTAGAGGGTAAAGTGAATGAGTGTTCACTCTGTTGTGACACACTTGTAGTACGTATCCAATCCCCTTGCGCTTTGTGCAATCTTGGGTGAAGAGAAACACTCTAAGTGTACTTCACTATTTGTGTGCACTTATAGTATGTATCCAATCCCCTTGCGCTTTGTGCGATCTTGGGTGAAAAGAAATACTTAAGTACAATTTTATGCTTTGTGTTACCCTTAAGAGAGGACTTACTATGAGATACACCTTGCAATGGGAAACTCATAGGAGAGTTATTGCAATCACGTTTACCGGTGGGCTATATCAAAGGTTGGGAAATTGTGAGAAAGTACCTTCTATCTTGGACTATGTAACATACTACACCTAGTACCATGCCTTAAGTGGAACGAGAATGGTAGTAAGAGCCTTAATTGGAAAAGTGTGTGCATATACAACTGGGTGTTCTTGGTTTGTTACTAAGAACCATTGTTTAGTTGCCAAAATCCTTAATGCTTGTTGGTGTGAGAACGATCGTTCTGAAGCTGCCCCAAATTTTTACTATTCATTGTTGAAATAGAAAAATCCTTAAGATCTTTGGATCTTCAAGATTTTGAGATTTGGTGGTCCCGAGAAGTGTGTACCCTAGAGGGGAGCCAGTGTGGCCAAATCTCTAACTGTTCGCATTGTCTTAGTATTTGTAGAAATTCAAGTGGGACTTAGGTGGTAAGTGATTGTGAGTCAGTTTAATACTTTGCTTGGTTCCAAAATGTTACAAACAAACATTCACAATCTTCCTCAAAATTTCAAACCCTTTGGTCTAAATATGGATACCCTTTGAAAAAATCCTTGATATTAATTCTTGTCCTAAGGATTTCTATCCTTAGAGATTTATAAATATCGACTTATATCTCAATCTATATTTCCCAAAGTCAACATAGGCAACTAAACTTGACAAAATGGACATTTTGAAATTTATGATGTTTCTAACATAGACATTTAGTTTGATAACATAATTAGGATGAGTGTTTGTGGTAAAATAAACTCACTTAAGCAAGATAAACTTCAAAAATTGAACCCCACATGACCATTTGGAAACCAATTGTGTCGGTTGAACAACCTGACCTTATGCCAGCTATCATACAAGGAAAAAATTGCAAAAAAAGAGTCCAAAATCAGAGTTATATTTTCAAAATCATTGAGTTCCATTATCCAAAGTCATTGAATTCCATTGTCAAAATCATTGGGTCCTATTTCAAAAATAATTTGAGTTCTATTTTACCAAAATCATTGAGTCCTTGGGGTTTGATCACTTTAGAGGTATAGCATGTTTCACAGTACCTTGGTCTTGGAAAACAAAAGTTCATTCTAGGTCAACATTTGGTCAAACATTTCATCCATCCTTCATCATATTTCATCCTTCACTTTACCAAACTTTGCAAACTTTTGAACACACAAACATTTTTGGACTTAAACATCAATCAAACCAAACCCTAACTTAGCTACTTTTTATGTGAAATGAATCATTTTCCATGCATTTGGTTAAGTTAGTTATCATCTTTGAACTAGTTTATCTTGAAGGTCACAAGTCTACCCTAAAGATTCTCAAGTTCATAAACATCCTTTGTCAAACATCAAACATCAAAAATCTTAAGTCAAAAGTGTTGTCCCCAAAATGTTTGCAAAGATCACTTTCCATATCATTCACCTTTTTCATCTCCCATTGCCACCATTGGTCCAAAACACCTTAGAGGTTCACTTTTGCAACAAGGTCAAAACACAAGAAAAACATGGAATATAAACTTGACTCATACATCATGAGGTGTAAATCAACCAAACTATCAAAACTTTACAATGCCAATTGATTATCAAAACCCACATTTATACAATCCACTCATGGGATCCTTATATTGTACAAACCTCAATGCTACAAAAATGTGAGTATGCCTAATCTAAATTTTGTAACTCCTTTCCCTATGGTAGATTTAAATCAAATTCAAAACCTACAAATCTATTAGCCAAATGATTAATACATGAGTCTTCAACAAAACAACATTATCCCATCAAATCAATACATGCCAAATGTGAATATACCAAATAAAAACTTACCAAACATGAACATATCAAATCCAAACTTGGTGAATTATGGGATAAATACATTTACAAATCACACCAATTTTGTTCAAAATCCAAACAATATACTAGAAACTCAATGTGTTGATCCAAATCAAGGTAACACCATGCAAAATCAAGGTTACCTAAATCAAAGCAATGTGTTTCCCAACCACAAAAATATTTAATGCCAACCTATCATGCAAAATATAAACATCATCCCAAATTAGAACATGGTCAAAAATCAATTTGTGCATGATCCCATACAAATACGACAAGTGTATATTCCAAATATGGTTGAACAACAACCGAACCCACTACACCAAGGGTATCAAAATCAAAATCTAGATCAAATTATGTGAAATCAAATTGCCACACTTAGAAAATTCATTAATTCATATCACCAAGAGACATCTCCACCCCAAAATCAACATGCTCCCCCATTGATTAAATCATGTCATCAAAACATTGAGTTGTGTCTGCAACCACATCAAGAACAACATCTTCAATATCAAGAAGTTGGATACCAAAATCAACAACCTCAACAACAAGATCAATCACCACATCTCCAAGATGAATCACAACTAGATCAAACACAAAAATCACAAGATTCACAAGATAAAAACACCATCACCAAAAGTGAATGCACTCCTTTAGGGAGCCAATTGAATTAGTATTAAACACATTAGTCCATGCTAAACTTATCAATCTTCCAGAAGCATTCAATGCAGGTTAATCTAGCATCAAGTTCTCATGGGATGATGATAATGCTTATTGTGAATACCATAGAAAAAAAGGTCATGACACGTTAGATTGTATCAAACTCAAAGATCTCATCCAAAACCTTATTGATCAAGAAAAAATAACTGTTGATGACAATGATCAAGATTCAACCATTAATGATGGCAGTGACAATATCGCCACCACAATTTTTTAAAACAATGATCAAGATCTATCCATCAATGAGAACCTTGAAGATGTTTCTACCACATCCAACGATCAAATCAAAACACATCAAGAGTCATTTTTTAATCATGAGCAAGATCCATCAACAATATCCAACAACGATCCATTTCAAGAAGCGTTAACATCATTTAATCCTATGATTGAAAACATTGACAATATCCCCACCAGCATGTTTGCAGATAAAATTCAAGATTCATCTGCCAATGATCATGTTGAAAATGTCTCTACATCACCCAATGAGCTAAAGGACATATCTCAAGAATTTATTCTAACACATGATAACATCTTTCACAAAAGTCTAGAAATGGTCCTTTCCAAGAAATTTTGACATCCTTGGTCCTTTCCAAGACATATTGACATCCTTTGATATTGAAAGAATCCTTAATTCAACACTTGATCAAAGTCCACTCAAATATCAAGAAAATATTGAGCTAATACCCATGCGTAATGAGGACATTCAAGAACCCTTTGTAAGCAATCCATCCTTTGAAATTAACCAAAGAGCTTGATCCAAAGCATGTTGAAAGAAATTTCAAAATTAATCAAGATCAAGAATTTGTATTCAAGATACTACCATGATCTAATGGGTATTTTCCAATTCATACAAGATGTCACAAATAATGATAATATCCATATATCACATACTCCTCCATCTACCCATGAGTTGCTTACTCCTAATGGACATGTAGATGATCTTCATCCAAAACAAGAGTCTCATACTCTTGATATCATTACCAAGGAACAAGAGTCTCCTACTCTTAATATTTTTACACACGATCAAGGCATAGGAAAATCCATAAATACATAAAAAATTGATCATGAAGAAAACCTCTACATAGATGGTAAACAACCCCATCACACCTCCTAGAATAAAGCAAGTTACAAAGTCAAAGAGAAAGTGGTCAAACAACCTCCCGTGGTTCCTTCCATTCCTCCCCTTAGGGAAGAAAAGAAACCTATAGTTGATCAACCTGCTCCTACACAAACATAACTTGAAAACAAAACTAAAAGAAATAGAGGTGCTAGAGAGTGTAGGCGTAGACGTCGTGCCCTTGCTCGTAGGTTACATGAAGAATTAAACAAAGAAAATAAAGATCCAAACTTGACTGAAGCAATGCATGATGAATCTACCCCTGCCCCAAAACAAAATAATCCAATGCAACAACCACAACAAGAGTTCCATGGATGTTATCCTTCAACCTTTTATTGTGATTAACTTAGATGATGATGGCGAAGTTGCTAAAATTGATGAAGAGGTGCATAATGAATTGAATACATTGTTTTCCTCTTCCATGAGCTTAGATGCCAAATCTCCTACAAAGAGTGTTGAACTTGGTAATGACCCTAGTTTGACACTTGCCATTGTCCTTTGTCTAGTTGTCCACCTTCAGTATACAAGGAACATGATTGGGACGTAGACAACCTACTAATAGGTTGACTTGCATGTGCCTTACTAGTCTTTTGCATTATTTCTTTCTTTTTAATTTTTTTTTGTGTGATTGCATGTGCATAATGTGATCCCCCATGATGTTTTGTTTGATGTTCTCTCTCTTTGTGACATTCCTCTATTTGTATCTTCATTCTTCTCTATGTTGTACATCTTTTTTCCTTTTATATTTTTCATTTTTCTTGTGTTTACCTTTTGGGGATGATGCAAGGCATCAAGATATTCATGTCTCTTCCATGTTGATTTGAAAGGTTTTTCTTTGTTTTCACTCTCTTTGTGTCATTCTTCCAATTCTATGTGTATTAGGGGAATAATGACAATTCCAAGCTCCCTATAAACATTGCAGCAAGAACATATTGACCCCAAATCCATAGATCCCTTATGTGTTTGGTGTTTTCATTTTGTGGGCAACCTGTCTCTTTTCTTTTTCTCTTACATGATGGAACTTTACTTGGAAACATATGGCTTGGCATAGGGATTTTCCAAGTTAGCTCTCGTGTCTTTTTTGTTGCATTAATCATTTGCTACTTTAAATTAATTTCTCACAACATGGTGTTTAACAATTTCTTTAAAGTGGGGGCATACATTGGCATTATTCCTTTGTATTATTCTTTTTCATGGTTAATGGTGTAGTCTTCTTATTTTGTACGATGTGTTTTTTACTTTGTGGTGACATTGGGTGTGATGTCCCTCAAGAGCATGATCTCTCTTAGCATATTATATTCTTCTTAGTGGCTTGATGTGACACACTGCATCCCTTAAGTTAAAGACCTCACATGAACTAATCAAGACTCCTTTGAACATTTACTATTTTACATGTGGCATTTGTAGTTATATGGCCACCTTGAATAACACAACTTGCATGCCTATGGAGCCATCTTGTTTGTTCATGAGCTCCAAGCATACAAAGTTTTTCTTGTCTCATGAAGCTCAATTTTTTTTTGCATAGCACATTATTAAAGTTATCAGGGGGTATAACTTTGGTATGGTTTGAGTAGGAAGCCCAACCGAAGCATGAATTTCCCTATAGCCACTTGTGTGTGTCTGTGTGTGCATACTAGCCATGAGTGTATGTTCCTCACCTTTTAGGACTTCTCACCCAGCGGACGACCAGGAGTTCCATTTCCTCAGAGTGAGTATGCATTATTTTCAGACAAACAACCTAGATCTGATCCACATTATGATGGAAAAATGGTCAAATCTTGATCTGAATCCTTTACTTTACCTTTTCTTTTTTGTCTTTGGCAGTGTATGATTGTGCTTTGTTGTTACTCTTTATATCATTCTCATGTGTGCTCTTTTGTGCTTATGTTGGTTTGTTGTGAGATCTTGATCTAGGGGGCTTGATCACCCCTCTTGATCGTTGTCTCTTCTTACTTGCATTGATGCACTTGGACCCCTCTTGATGCATGTTTGTCTACTTTAGTGTGAGTTTGAAGCAAGTTCATCCTCTCACTAAAGTGGGGGATAAATGTAGTGTCAAAAATTTTCATCGAGGACATTTTCACACTTGTTTGGGCCCTCGTGAATTTGGGTCTAATATTTCCTTGATTTAGTGTTGTAATGTGGATGACACATTCACATTAAGTCTTAGGCCCTTGTGAACTAATGAATTTAAATGGTACCTTGCTAAAGTGTTGTAACTCACTTTCACACTTTTCTAAGGTTTTTCTAATTAATTGAACATAATAAACCTCTTTTTAACCTTAATCTTGCCTTATTTGGAGTGTTGTAAAATGTTGTAACACACTTTCATGCTTTTCTAGGCTTGTAATTAATAATTGGGCTTCTTTATGCTTTAATTGGCCCTATTTTGCATCCACAAGCCTCACTTATTACATATTTTCAAGGATAATCCTGACACCAATCATAATTCAGGTGTTTCTGGCTTGTGTGGCCCAGCTTTAGTGATTCGGGACTCATTCACCATCTTGGGCGAATGGGTCCCACTTGGATCTTTTGGCCTTGAACCAGTTTTCACACATTTCCAAGCACTTTTGGTTTTAGGTCTCATACATTATGCCTGATGGGACTCATTCACCACCTTGGGAGAATGAGTCTCATGTGGTCCAAAATCAAAATTAATTCAAAATTCTAGTGGGATTTTATTCTCCTAGATTTGATGTCGGCTTGTAGTGTTGTAGTTTCAAGAATTCTTGCATAACTAGGTACAAATACAAGGTTCTTTCATTCATTTTACACCTAGCAAGTTGAATGAGAATTCTTATACCAAGTTTGAGTTCACAAGGGCATTCAAGGGTATATTTGTTGTCAATTAGATTTGTACCCTACCAAATGCAAGATTCAACAATCTACTGAAACATGGAAACCTTCTTCAGATGTGGGTGATCTGAACGAAGAAGGAATCTCCAAAGTGAGTTGGTTCTCTGAATGATAAATCCTATTCTAAATAATTTCTAGGAAAATGGATAGAAGGATGACCAATTAAAACTTAAATCTAACTAGTATTTCACTTAAAGTTATGAAATTCAAACATTGACACTCACAACAACTTTCCTATCACAATGAATCTCACAATCCCACTGGCACATACTTCCATCAGTATTTTGCATGAAGATCCCTAAATGAAATACAACAGGCAACCTGAAACTATGCAATACTGAAAACACAACTTACAACAATAAGACATAAAATGATTATGATTTGAACCACAAAGACATCAAATTGCTATTATAAAACTGAGACAGAAATGAGAAGGAGAATTTTGTTGCTTTATTAAACTGAAAGAGTGAATAAGTCTGAACTGAGTACAAAAGGGTTCACAAGCTCAAAGATGTGTATGAGTAGGAACTGGAATCTGAATTGAGAAAAGAGACAAAATACTAAGTCTTTTCAAAGATATATCTCTCAAGAAACCCTAATCTAAGCTCACAAAGAAGCTCAATGAAAAAGCTTCAAACTGTCTCAAAAATTGCATAAAAGCAGAAAAAAACATGTTGCTTTTATGATCAAACTGTCAAGCCTCTAAAACTAGGCTGAATCTGCTTTAAAAGCTAGAAAAACACCTTATCTCTCCAAGATGAGACTCAAATCCGACCAAGAGAAGAAGTCAATATTAATCTGCTAAAAATAGCAAGAAATCATAAAACAATTTATAAAATATTGCTTTATGATTCTGCTTTACAAGACTGCAGATTTTGTAATTTATCAATTTTTTGCAATAAAAGATTGCTAAATCCTTTTGCAAAATAATTACATTCTTATTTTTCCATTACAATGCTTTTATTTTTCCCTTAAAAAATCATAAAAATATCAATACATCTCATCCTCACATCAACATCTCCAATTGATTTCTCTAAAATCAATTAAAACAAAAACCCTAAGTAGATAATTGACCTTGCTTTGAGAATACAAAAACCTAAGTGATAAAAATATCCACTTCTAGGTCATAAGGTATTCACCATTCATACCAAATCTTAAAATCTTTCTAAGGCACAAGATACAAGCCCTAAAGACTTAATGTATCGACCTAGGCATATAAATTTGACCCCCCCTCAAATATTAAACTTCAGACTTTTGAATAAATCATAATACAAGGCCACCCTAATTCGAACTTCCCCATGTGCTATTGATAAACATGAATATTCTAGACTATTATGATGTTAGCTCGAATTAGGAAATGAAAAAAAAAGGTCAAACCCTAAAATGATTCATTTTGCAATTATCACTTTGGAAAAAATTGATCTCGGGTTGAAAGGAGCGCCGCCACCATGATTGAGTTGAATTTGTAGCTTGTATGTTCAAGAATATTCACCTTTACCTTCTGACAGTCAAATCCTCCCATGGGTAAGCTCAACTTGTATGTTGTTTTTATTCTTTACTCCATTCAAAGAATAAGAAAGGCCATTAAGGATGCGGCTTACTCATGTTTCTGACTTTCTTTTACCTTCCTGTGCTTTGTTCTTCTTGGACGCACTAGTACAAAAACAACAATATATGACTAAATAAACTACTAAAAATTACATATAAATGAAATTTTTTGGTAACATGACCATTAGTAGGTCACGTGACCATTAGTAGTTTATTGCCGGTCATTTATAACACGACCAAATTTATGACTAAACTATTTTAGTCATTTATCTAGTCATTTATTTGGTCATTGATTTGGTCATTGATTTAGCCATTAATTTAGTCATTGATTGTTGTTAACTAGTTATTTATTTAGTCATAGATTTAGTCATTAATTTAATCATTGATTGTTGTTAACTGGTCATTTATTTAGTCATGGTAGTCATTTATTTAATCATATATTTAGTCACATATTTAGTCATATATTTAGTCATTATTTTAATCATGGTAGTCATATATTTAGTCATTTTAGTCATATATTTGGTCACTGTATTCATTTATTTTAGTCATAGTAGTCATTTATTTAGTCATGGTTTAGTCATTTATTTGAGTGAATCAATGATTCAAGTTATAAATCAAATCTAACTTAATTAATTCTCACAAATTTATGCATATAAACTTCAAATATCATAGATATTCAAATGTTTTTTTATTTATTAGATTAACATGAAAAAAATATATACAATCAACAAACAACTTTATGCATATAAAGCTCAAATATCATAGATATTCAATTTTTTTTTTGTATTGAATGAAAACAAAAGAATATACAAACAACAAACAACTGCATAACCAAAGGAATTACAAAAAAATTTATGCATATAAAGTTCAAATATCATAGATATTCAAATTTTTTTTGTATTGCATGAAAAAAAAATACAAACAACAAACAACTACATAACCAAAGGAATTACAAACAACATATAGTTGCATAAACAAAAATCCAAGAAATACATGCTTCACTGCACTCTTGGTTGCCGTGGAAGACAAATCCAAGATATGATACAAATGCTACAAACATTGAAGGGAGAAAAGACATAAAAATATATAATAAATATAGTTATATTATTTGTGTTGCATATATTGTCCAATTCGGAGCAGCCTTGCCCTCCCATTCTAGCTGGACAACCCTTGAGAGAAGATTGGAAGGATTCGAATGAAAAGGATGGCAACTTCCTATCTAGAAATATCACTGGTCATGGTCAGATGAAAGTAAAGAGTGCATGTTCACCTCTCCAATTTGATGAGCTGCAACCTGAAAATAAGATTTCAACGAGGGTTTTAGAATATGTTTATTAAAATGAAAATACAACCAAGATCTAATAATGAGCACATTTATATTTTTACAATATGGCATCCTTTACCTATTTCAACGGTTCGGTGAGATTTCTCATTACAGTGACTATGGTAGAACACTAATCTACAAAATGACTGTGAAGTTGCTCACTAATGGATTCAATGGTGATAAGACTAAAAGGCAGCATCAACAACACTGCCAATTGATACAATTATATTTGATAAAGCACATTCAAAAGCTATCTAAATGTTTATCTGGGAGGAAATGCATGTGGATTTATGATAAAACTAGAACAATGCCTCTTGATACAATTCTATTTGATAAGGCACATTCAAAAGCTATCTAAATGTTTATCTAGGAGGAAATGCATGTGGATTTATGATAAAACTAGAACAATGCCTCTTGATACAATTATATTTGATAAGGCACATTCAAAAGCTATCTAAATGTTTATCTGGGAGGAAATTGATGTGTATTTATGATCAAACTGGAACAATGCCTTCAACTGTCATTTCTCCATTATACAACTCTTCCCATGTGAAACAAAGAGCTTCTAACAACCACATTTTATCCTTTGTGATGCTCCATAGCTTGCAATGATACTGTCTGACGATGCATAATTCTTACAAATAGAAGAAAAGACCGAGGGTCATATGCTTGCAATGATATTCTATTTATTCCTTCTTTGATGCATGTTGTAATCTACAATAGGTTAAGACAAAGCAATTTACAAATTGAAAAGAAAAAAAATATGATATGAACATAAAACAGGAAGGCACTGGGCATTTCAAGAATTATGCTAAGAATGAACACAAAATTACTACAAAGAATAAGACAATGCACCACTATGAAGAGTATGCAAAATGGATAGAAACTGCTCAAAGCTTTAGTTGCTAAGAGTATTAGAAAATGAGATGAGAAAAAAAAAATTAGTACAATAT
>VDFB02181517.1:0-14697 GCA_007258455.2 Sequoia sempervirens | reverse complement strand
AGCCAATTGGACCACTTTGTGACATTCCAAAATTTGTTACAACAACAATTTCCTGGAGAATCCTCTTGTTCATTGTGCCCACTGAGAATGATTGATGTAGCAACAAAGCTTCAAGAATTCCATGCCAAGACTTCCACCAAAAACAAAACTGTAATTCGTTGTAACTACAACAACTAACTTGTCAATCGTTAACAGCCTACTCCTTTTTACTCCTCAGTTAAATATCCGTTTACCCATTTCTGGTATTCATTAGTTGGCCAATTAAAATTGATTACCTCATTTACCTTGTCACTATAAGGTGTATACTTAACTGCCACCTGATTCGCTTCTCTTTCAAAAGATTCAAAGAATGAACTAGTGCTAATAATTTTATCCATACAACTCACCAATAAATCATAATCCGAGTCATCAAAAATTAATATAATTTGACAATTGATGACTTCATTTGCCTAATCCTACCATTGTTGGAGTGACCTGATATTTCCCTGCTCATCAATTATGTTAGGTAGCAATGTGTCACTCCAATCATCAAAGTTCTTCACCAATTCTCTGATCTTCCTACTCAAGTCATCTGGTAAGGTATGAAAACCTTGTAATGACTTAACTAATACCTGAGTAGGCCTTAATGATTTGGGCCTATTATTTACATCAAACCTTGAAGCTTTATACATGATGTCAAGATCATTGGCCCTAGGGATCCATCTTTCAATTAATGGTACTACAACCTCTTGATCCCTATCAATATTCTATATTGCACTTAATAATAAAGAATATAAAGAATGCACAGATGACAATCTGTCATCAACTTTCTCATTTAAATGTCTCAATACAACATTTACAAACTCCCTTTGCTTTAAGAATATTCCCTCCTCACTCACCTTCAAGGATGCTTGTAACTCTGAAATCATATGCATTAGCTGCTTCTTTGAAGGATCAATAGAGTATTCCATTTCTTCATCAATTAGCTCTAAAGTAGGGCTAAGGGAAGGAGTTTGACTGGGAGACCCTGGTGTAGACACAATAGGAGAAGTAGGAGGCACTGACCTTGATGTGGAAGGCAATGTTTTGATCCCTAGAGCACTTGATGTCTCCCCAATCTGCTTGCTCTTTAACCTATCCACCTCAGTCTGTAGCTCAACATTCCTTTGCTGCATCTTGCTATATTCCTCAATTATGGGATTGTTCTTCTCCATTAAGCTTTTCTTTTTAGCCTCCTCTCTTTCAGCAGTATTTTGGGCCAATTTGGCCACATTTATAGTCAAATTAGTAGCCTTTGTGGTTGAGGTCTTTGAAGCTCTCTTTATTATCAACCCTCCTCTTAGATTTGGGTTAATATCAGTAACATTTGACTTTCTCCCTTGAGGGGCCAAAGCCCAAATTGCTAAAGTTTCATACTCTTCACTGAAGGCAGAATCTTGCAATGTTGCCTTGACCTCTTCTTCAGAGTCTTGTAAGGGGTGCTTGGACTTCAGAATAGCATTGAAAGCTATAGCATCTGCAATGTTCCATTAAGGTAAAATCAAGACACCAACTTGATTTACTAATTTTCTCCCCTCCTCAGGAGTGATGTTCTTGAACTCTTCCATTAGTTCAACTTTCACTTCATCATCATTCTCTTGGTCTGACCTATCAAGTCTCAATTCTCTTCTCCTCTTGCATTTATCTTGATATTCTTCCAATTTCATTCTCCATACTAGTTGCAAGAAGACTAGAGTTTTTACAAATGCATTGTCATCCAGAAACTCTTTACATATGTCCATTCTTGCATCTTGTACACATTTTCCTTTCATATCTAGATCAAAGAGAACCAATTCAGCTAGCCTAGGAGGGGAAGGCATACCCATCTACATGTCTTGGTCAGTGACAACAATCTCATCCACCAAATCCTCTTGTGACTATTCAATTCTTTGCCTTTTAGGGCTTGGCTCTGATGGTGGTGGTGAGGGACTATTTTCAGGTGATGCATCCAAGTCAATAATCTTGATTTCTCCAGGTGTTTTGAACTTTGGACCTTATTGTGCAAGAAATTTCATTATTTTCTTTCCCTTTCTATCCTCTTCTTCTTCATCACTACTATCATTTCTCTTCCTTTTGTAAATAGGTCATATTTTTGTAGGTTGGTAAGCTGGCCTCACTTCAATTGGCCTGGCATCTTGCTCCTGTATACCCAAATCTAACACCAAGTTTATCTTTTTGGTCAGCAAGGTGCCCATGATTTCTTTGAAGTTGCCCATCAAGAAGTCAACTTTCTTATGATATGGATTGAAATCCATCAATGGATCATACTTTGGATCCATTTTGTGCACAATAGCCAATAGCTTGTCATAAGCTACCCACTTCTCCTTGTTCAACTCTTGCCTATTTAGGTCAAATTCATTTCTAATCAAGTCTTCAGGGAAGTTGAACTCATGCACAAACTTACCACCTTTTATCCTTTTTCTAAAAAGATAAAAGAAGCCCTCAGGATCATGTTGTCGCTTGGGGCCACACCTCAAATGGTATTCCTCAAAAAATTTACCAAAATGTATCCAACCTCCCTTTGAAAAAAAAAAATTTGACACCACAATGTAATCTAGGTAGAATGTTCCTTTACCTTTCCTAGTAAGGTTCTCCTCATGAATACAACCAATCTGCCACATGACTTCTACAAACCCCACTCTTGGTGGAACATTGTACGACAATATATGAGGGGTCACTTGAAAACCATACACCCCCAAGACAGTGTTGACTGGGTATGGAATGATATCACCCCGGTTTTGGAAAACCTTCAATTCTGGCTTCCTCCCCTTTGGTCTAAGGAAAGCATGCAACTCCTCAGGAATCTTGGGTACACTTATCATCATCCTAGCTCTCAATCTAGAAGCAAAACAATTGTAAAAATTCACATAACTGGTTTTTTCCCTATTACATGATAAATCTATAGTCCATACCAGCATCGACAATCTTTCTCCATCAACCCACTGCCTTAACTCCATCTTCTCAGAGAAGAATTCAACATTCTTATACAAGAGCATATACATTAACATGGAATACTAGAAGAATGGAGTGCCTGTATCATTTTTCTGCAACTTTGATAGCCCTTCATGTATCTTTTTAGCCAATAAAGAAGCAAAATCATAAATTACTAAGAAAATAGGGTGATGTATTTGCACCCCCATAAACATGTAAGCAATAGGCATCACTGTGTTGGGGTGAAAACCAAAAATTTGGCACAATGAGTAAAAGGTAGCCAAGAAATGCTTTGCAAAGTAATTCAGTCTGAAAGGTTCTTGGTCATTAGGGCTAATATGGAATTTTGAACCTCTTGCCCTAGCCAAATGAGGTGGGAGAAACTTAGCTTTGAAAAGTGATTTTGACCTCCCATATTCCTGCTTCATCTCTTTAAGATCAATAGGAACCAAGAATGTACTAGGCTCACTCAAATCAAAAACCTATCAGAATTCCTCTTTGTTGATGCTTAACAGAATCTTTCCATCATTATCTCGAATCGCCATGTGACAGAGTCATATTGTGCAGCCACTACCCTAAGCAAGTCTATATCAGGGAACAAATTCAGTACCACTAACTTCCCCATATCATACATCCAACCATTAGAAAAGGGGTGGGGAAAATTCCTCTATCCAGACCACAATCTGAACATCTCTAGACTAGTAAGAGGAACCCTAGCATCAACTATGTTAGAACAATTATACACTAATCCCTCCCCTAGAGTTTTTCCTCGCATCAAAACCAATCCCTTCTTCCTATCATTTTTCGACAAGGGCAATTGATCCAGGAAATCATCATATAAGTTTCTACTTAAATAATCAATCTGGCCAGAGTGCTGCTTTGTTGGTGCCATCATGAGTAAACTAGGGCTTCCTTGCTATTTCAAACTTTAAACAAACTAGGGCTTAACAAAATATGAAATTACATAACAAAATCTTAAAATTATCCACAATTCAATTAAATTATAGCCCTAAAATAGCTATCGACAAGTCTTATGACAAGCACACAAAAAATTTCCCCCAAATTCAAATTCAGAATAACCAGGAGATACAGAAATGAACTCATGGCTTTGTACTTGCAGAAACCCAAATTCTTGTTGTAACAATTTGTAACTTCGTCCTTCGCTCCGTAACTACTCTGCAAAGATGTTTTGAATACTTTATGATACCAAAAGTAGAAAAAAAATTGCTTTATTTTGATCAAACCCTAGCAGTAGATGTCATATCTTCCATTAAATCTTACTCGTGCGCTACACAAATGGCTACAATTTCATTCGATGTAGATTCAAATATTGGCCATTGATCTTTCACCTTGGTTAGATCTTTGAACGATTACCTTCAAATCAAACTGACATGATCTCCATCATGGCAACAAGGGGCCCACCATACCATGTGTTGCCAACAAAATCCATGTGGCGCTTGCCCACGATATCGCAATCAATAAAAATCTTGCAACTTCTGATCACGCGATGGCGGGTAACCATGGATCTTCAACCATCGGCAATCTAGTTCATCCAACATAGTTTTCAGCTTTTTCTTTAACCATTGATCACCTTTCCTACCGAGATTATAACATTTGCATTGATTTGAAGCATGTGCATCTCATAAACACTTTAGTAACCCACTACATAATCTTTTAAAATCAAATAGATGCATCAAAGTATTTTATGATCCCTTCGGCATCATCAGATGAGACACGTGGTGCTTTCCCGTGATATCACAATCAACCAAGATAGTGTGGTGGGGTCATTACGGGATGGCGGGGAATGACTCAGATCAAACCATGATTGATCAATGGTCATGCGAACTTGTCCCTCTACAAAATAAAATAAAAATTAAAGGAATAAGGGGACATCACTAGGCCAATGACAAACAATGACATAAGTTGTCTCTTAAATGAGGGAGCATAAGACCATCCAAGACTTAGGAGAATAAAATTAAATGAAGGAAATAAAATGATAAAACTAAAGGGGGGTAGACCTAGATGAAGCGCTGGGACTTAGGATGTTTTAAAAACCCTCCCAAAAAGTACCAACCGAATAGATCCTTCCTAAGGTGTAAGATAATACTAGGGTTTTACATGAAGACAAAGTGAAAACCCAAACCCTAGGATTCTCCCGAATCCCATGAATCACAAGGCATCGTGTACTTTGAAGTTCCATCAGGTAGATGATTAAAAGGGTAGAGGAAAGAGAGATGTGTGAGAGAGAGAGAGATCTGAGAGAGGGAGAGGGGGTAGGAGGGTGAGACTTGAGAGAGAGAGGGAGGGAGGCTGGAAGTGGGATATAGATAGAGGGTAGAGGGTTTAAGGGTTAAGGGTGTATGGTTTAGGGTTAAGGGTAGAGGGAAGGAGTGGAGAGAGAAATGGAGAGGGAGAGGGGGGTGGAGGAGAGGGAGATGGTGGGAAGAGAGAGGGAAGGGGGGAAGGGTAGAGTGGAGAGACATAGGAATGAGTGAGAGAGAGAGAGATACTTGAGAGAGGTAGAGGGGTAGGAGGGAGAGAGAGAGAGAGAGAGAGAGAGAGAATTAGGAGGGGGAAGGGAGAGGGGAAGAGGGGAAGAGGGGAAGAAACAACCCATTAGGTCTGCACATGGATAAAAATTCATAAAATCATATCTCCCATACATATTTTGTTAAAACCTAGGCTTGAACCTCTCATTTCACATACTTTTATTCACAAAACTCTTGAGGACAACTATACCTTCTTTATTTCTCATCCTACACCCTATTCATGCATCCTAAAATTACAAAAGTTTCCATGTGGCCTCTTACACAAGCTACAGTAATCACAAAAAGTGTAAGAGCCCCTTTATATCATGTTTGGACTATAAAACCCTAAAAAATAGGGTAACCGGGCTGTATGCAAAGAAATGAAGCTTTCTAACTCAAATCAAAGCTAACACATATCTTCATGACTTGGAATTGATTTCACATCCAAATATGGCTGCATGTGACCGTACAGTGCTGTATAATAGGAAAAATACATAAATTTTGAAGAAAAACACAGATTTTTGAATGTCAATAGCTTGTATTTTAAATCCTCAACCATCAACAACCATTACAATGATCACTTTATGCCTTTTAAAGGCCTTTACACGTCAACCACTGAAAAACCACCTCTACAACTGACTTTTTAATCTTTTATGATCACATGGAACATAAAACACACTAATTTCAAGGTTGTTAACATCGCTATTAAAATGTTTTAACTTTTTGACCTTTCAAACATTAAAAAGTACATCATTAAATTAATTATGTAATGGAATAAAAATTAAAAATATCATGAATTAATTATGTAACCACATAAGTCAAATATAATTCTATCAAGAAATTAATATCAAATAGATAATATAATCGCATAACTCATACATTTCAATGTCATTGATCTTCTTCTTCATCCAACTCTTTATCTATATCATCCGATCTAGATTCGACATTGTAAAGATTGGTCATATCATCATCATCATCATTGATATCAGTTTTGATAATGTCATTATCCACATGGATATCATCTTCATGAACATTAAATCCTACATCATCATGATCTAGTTCCTCCTCTTCGACATCTTTGTTAGGGATGTCATCAACTAACTGTTGATTGGCTCGCACTCACAAAAGGCTGTTGAGGCTGCTGATGTTGCTTATTATTGGGATTAGGCAACGGCTGGGTAGGCATAGGCGTTTGCTTTGGAGGTCCTGGATTTGTGGTAGTTGCTGTAGGAGGCGGCATAAGGGCCTCTTGTTGTGGCTGTGGAGGCTGCAGGAACCCAGGAGACTAGTTTTTCCATTGTTGAGGACCTCTCCATTGAGGATTTTGTTGCCAATTTCCTGAAGGTGGGGTCCATTGACCTTGTGGCTGCTGCCAACCTCCTTGAGGAGATTGCCACTGTGGGGTTTGATAATTAGGCCAGCTTGGTTGAGGCGGATTCCATGGTGGTGGTGGTCCATATGCTTGTTGTCATTGGTTATTATAGCTAGAATAGGGATTACCAAAAGTTAAAGGGTCTTGAGGCATACCTTGCCTTTGGGCCCATGGTCTCCTTTGTGCAACAAAGAACACTTGATAATCATCACCTTCCACTGGTTTGAAGTCAGTAGGCAGTTGTCTGGCTTCCAGATTAGCCACCATCTTGCATCTGCAATCACGCTTCTTTTGTCTACAGTAGGGACAGAACTTAGCCAAAGCTACCTCAGCTTCTGCATGTTTTTTCCAAGCTTGCATAGTATCCAATTGTGTAGCCATATTATTAATGATGTCCTACTTGAAATCAGATAGCAGATTTGTGATCTCCATTCGGGAAACTCCACCAGAAGAAGACTTCTCCACTTAAGCATGATGACCTCGACCTTTCTTAACTATTGCTTGAGAGTAGTTAAGGCATATCTTCTGTATATCATCCCAAGGCAGTTGAGTTATATCACCTCCTCCCATTAGGTCCAGGGCGTCTATACAGGCATCACTGATTCCCCTTAGAAAGAGTAGTTTTTGAGAGTCCTCGTTAACAGTATGGTTTGAGTTTCTTTTTAATAAAAACAAAAACCTTGAAATATAGTCTTCCAAACTTTCATCCTCCTTCTGCTGAATTCGAAATATGTCATCACCTTTGCTGGCACTCTTACAATATTCCTTATACTTTTCAAGGAATTTCGTCTGCATGGCTACCCAACTATTTACAACGGCTCTTCCTAGACTCATGAACCATCTGAGAGCTCCCTCCTTCAAAGTGGAAGGAAATAGCTTCAGTTTATGAGCGTCGATGTTGTAGTCATAACTGCGACAGAGGACATCAAATTCAAACAGAAAAGTTTCTGGATCTTCTGTGACCAGGCCATAAAACTTTGGGAGCAAGGAAGAGGGGATGTTTTTAAGATTATCAGTATCTTGTTGGGGAACAATGGGAAACTCAAATGCAGGAGGTGGATTATTAGGTGGATTATTTGCCATGTCTGGGTGCTGGAATAACAGAGCAAATGGATTTTCTTCAGGTTCATTATCAGCTGGGTCAAATGGTAGTTCAATAAACAAATTTTTAGGGAGGAACCTTCCCAGTGCATCTCTTCTTCTTCTATGCATGCAATATGGTGAATAACGGCTTGAAAGATTTTGAAAATTTTTGACTAACAGACTAAACTAATGCTGAAAATGACTTTGTCAGACTCCTAGTTAGACACCATCCCCAAAGCAACGGGCCAAAAATGGCTCGCACTCACAAAAGGATATGAATATCACAGTGAAACTTTCCTAGGAATTGGACATTCCGACAGGTGACTAATATCTTTCTGTGGACGTTCATTTACTTGTCAAACCAGGGACGTAGACTTTAAATGGCGCAAAATATATGCACTAGGAATTTGTTTTAGTCAAATCTAGCAAAAATACATACTGGAAAGAAATTCTATCTAAGCCACGAATGGTAATGCAATTCCTTTAACTCAACTATGCTTGATTAAAACAGAACGTGAATGCCTACGACCGAAGCACAAACTATGAACTGGTTTATGCCGCAGAACTGGATGGACCTCTATGTCATAGAGCAGGTAAGACCTGAGTTTGCATAAAAACTTCAAAAGATGAAAGCTAACTAGATATCCAGAAAAGAACATCTAACTATTCACGACAGATACTTACTAAGTGGGCCCCCTTAGCAAGCATCTACTGATTACACAGATGCTGAACTCAGAACTTCATCGATCTTTATTCATGAAAACAGAATGAAATACATTGTCTTATTGGTGTGAAAACTAACAACAAACTCTGCTTCTGGTCAAACAGACTCTGTCTTTCATTATCATACTGATTCTTACATGATCTCTGCTACTCTATTTCTATCTTACCTAAAAATCATCTATTACTCATTCTATTTCTCTTCTATCACTACCTCGCGCAGGAGGAGTATCTTATTTTTAAATTAAAAGAACAACTAACTAACTAACTTCATCAAAGAAAGACGTGGAAGTAAAGTATATCCCTAAATCAAGGAACAAACTTCATAAATAAATTTATGTGTTCAACCCGATTCAGAGAGAATCTAGCGCTCCACTCTCTCCAGATTGACTTTTCATTAAAAATCTTTCCAAATCGGTTTCAGTCAAAGATTCTTTGGCGGAGCTTCCTCAAAGTCGTGCAGGAAATGAGCTTTACTGCAAGGCCGAGATCGGCTGCGCTTGACTCGATCATTCTTCAACAACCTGCGAAACAAAAGGTAACAGACGTGCAAGAAGAGGCATATGGTACATACACGATATCTATTCATTAATCACACATTTCAAATCTACTTCACCATTTAAAAATTGTATACGATATACTAGCCATTTTCGGGAGTCAACAGGGCAATAAATGCAATCAAGTCAACACAATAGGCTACAGGAATATAAAAGTGTCTTGCTACAAGATATCCCCATAAAAGGTTTCATCAAATTTTAAACAGCCATGAAATAACAAAAATGAAATCATTTAAAAGTTTATCATATCATCAAATTATGAGCATATTTTAGGCTCATCACTGCCCCCTACTTAGCCCAATGTTGGTCCTCCAGCATTAACTTTCCTAGTGATTTCTCTGAAGTCAGTAGTGGCTGCATGACTCTGGAATGGATGTCCAAACCTGTAATAGAATCCTCTGAAATCCTGACACCTTTCATATCTGTGGTCTTCTAATTCACTGTTAAGATTTGTAGCCTGATGAGAATACAGGGGCCACATTAGCACAGGGGGTCTAAATGTGAGTGGCAGCCACAATTCAAATCTTGTTTGAAATCCCAATTGAATATATCTGCTAGTTCGTTTGAGTGCAGCTGTAAAGTTGAGGGGACAATGTGGTTCTGACTTTCTTAACCCAATAGTCAATTTTTCCCATCTTTTCTTAGTTCTGGTATATGCTAATCTCCAAAATGAATATTGTTGTGCCTGGAATTCATCATATACTTGCTTTCTGATGTCAAATATTTTTGCTCTGGCTGAAACATTATTAATACCATATGTCAATGCAAACCAATCTTTCAGCATTGCATGTGGGTTTAAACTTTGAGAGCGTAATGGGACAGGCTCTGTTTTCTCAATTTCCTCATACGTTTCCCACTATCTGCCATAATTCACCTCATTTGCTACCCATGACATGAATTCTCTCAAATGAATATCACCAATGTATGGAAGAGGATTCCATTTTGTTTCAAGTGGTATTAAAAAGCCATGCAAATAGAATTCACACAGAGAATTCCTTAACCAGTTAGGGGCTGCTTGATATGCTTCATAAAATTCTTTGGCAGAATGAATTATGGGGTCTTGGTTTCTGGAAATTCTCATCAATTGAAACCATAAAAATTGTTCTTTGAGGCACAGAGCATAAACTCTAGGTGGCGGTCTACATTCCATAATTTGACCGGTTACCTTTAGCATTTCATCCATTTTTGCTTTCAATTCAGCAATTTCCTATTTCTGATTTTCAATTTTCTTTTTCAATTTCTTCTTTTCTATTTGCCACAGACTTTGTTGCATATTAGTCTAGGCAATGTGTCGAAAAGTCACAGTTTGCAGTGTAACTGTTTCCCAATTATTTTTAACAAATTCCAGAAATTCAATTAAAAAGGTCCTCCTATACACAACAATGGCTTTACACATTGCAAGATGAAATATAACTTCATTAGGCACATTTAGTTGTTCAGCCTATTCTTGTTCTTGCTGCAGGATAAATTCTTCTTGTTGCTATGGTGAAGAAGTCTGAGCTTCCTCCGAGAATTGCATAGCATCATTAACCAGATCATCAAGACTTGGCAACTCATGCCCATTATGCCCTACTTCTTTTGTCTCTACTTGTTCCTCTTTAGGAATGACCGAACTCTGAGCAGCATTCTTAGATTCAACAGATCCTTCTGAAATTACAATCACCTCAGGTTGCGATGAAACAGGGGAGGCCCTAAATTGTTTCCTTGTGGAAACCCTTCTTGGTATTGATGTCGCTGCAGGGGGTGTTCCGGTAGCTTTTCTTTTTCTTGTTTGTTCAGGGGGCTCTGCCCTACCAGAGGATGATGGTGAACTGGTAATATCAACAGCTATTGTTGTAGGAGAATCTGCTGCAGGGGAAGGTGCTACAGGAGAGGAGCATTGTCTTTTCTAAGAACGAGGGTCAGATTTTGGGGACCCTTCTGCCTTTTATTTTCCTTTCTCCCTCCTAGCGGCAGACCTAGTTTGTACCCTAGCAGAAGATTCAGCTGTGACAGCTACAGGATTGGGTGCTACAAGAGTAGATGACCCTTGCCCTATTCCACTAGTAGATGCAATTTCTTTCTTCTTTCTTTGAGGCCATGGGGTAATAACCCTAGGGGGTTGTGGAGGTTGTAAACTCTTTTGGGCAACAAATTGTTGCCAGGAGAGAGGTGAAACGTCTCTCAAAGAGTGCTTAATAAGCAATTTAATAAGGTCATGATGAGTGACAGAGTTATCTTTCCCCTGTTGAGTTCCATGGGCACTTTGCTCTAAAAAATTTAACAAGAAATTTAGAACATTCACAGCCAACCCATGCCTTATATGGCTTAATAATTTAAAATGATGCGAATGCAAATAAGAAAAATGGCCTTCACAGGTTAAATACCTCATTATATAAGTGGCATACTCTGAATATGGAAGAGGTAGTGACACTTGCTTGCATCCTTGCTTAGAGATGTCTAGCGGTCCATCAGCAGGCATCGAAAATTCAGCCCTTGCAGCTGCAACATCTGAAGAAAAGTTTTCTCCAATGGCTGGGATCCCGGTTACCTCAGCAATTCTGTCTTCAGTTGCAACAACTGTTAGACCCCATACAGTGGCTTCCCCTTCAGAAAGTGTTCTCAAAAATTATGTCGCAGTCTCCTCATCAAAATCATTTAAACTCAGAAAATAACTTAACCATCCACAGAGGCTAAATGCTTGAGCTGTCTGCGGGTTTTGCAACAACAATTCATGAGCTATAGGCTCATGTCGTACCAAGTGACCACCCATGTCTGCAGTTTTTCTAGTTAAACTCAATTTCTTGATGAAGATTCAAATTCTTTATTTCCTTTTCTGCTCTGGTTTTTCTCCGTCAGGCTGCCACATTTCTTTCTTTTTTCCAAAAATGAACTTTCTTAAACAAGCAGTCTTAATCGTAGTTTGCAAGAAAAAGATGCATTAAAGAAGGTCATGCAATCACATTTGGAAAGTACCAGAAATATATTAAAGAAAGATTATTTTGCTGTTATGGCAGCGGTGAAAAGACAGGCTTCAAACGATGAATTACCCCGCCCCCTACTTAAAAGATGACATGTGTCCTCACATGTACTAAAAAATAGGTAGATATTCAGGTGATAATGAATGGTACATGCATAGCAGTAATTGAATGGAATGAAATAAATCAAATATGCGATATGAAAAGATATGGCGTACCTTTAGTAATTGCACGTACGTGTGAAGAAAGATGACGGCGCTGCATGAATTGACAAGTTGGAAAGATATCTGAATTAAGGTTGATGCAGACGGATGAATTGGACGGATGAAATGTATGAATGAAATGGATGGATGGAATGGATGGATGGAAGATAAAGAAATGAGGTGGGGGCGATAAATTTAAATGGAGAAAAGGGGTTTTCTTAAAAAGAAAACCTTTATTATGGGCATGCTTTTTGAAAATTAGAGGAACGTTGCAGGAGAAAGGCTAGAGCCTTCGGCTGCAGGAAGAGTAACGGGAGGAACCTGAATGAACTGCTTCATGAAGTCTTCTTTGGAAACTGGGTTATGGTACAGTCGGAGTCAGTGGCCATTGACAAGCAATTTGAAATGGACTGGATCAATTGTGACCAGCTGCAGAGCTCTGTTGTCAAACACATTTTCAACCTCATAGGGGCCAAGCCAGCATGTTGTGAGTTTACCCTGGTTTTCTTGGTACCTGGAATCATATAACAAAGCCCAATCTCCAGCAGAAATTTTTTTGATTTTGATGTGCTGATCATGCCATCTCTTTCTCTACTGTTGGATTACTTATGTATGCTGCAGGGCAGCTTTTCTCATTTCGTCCAAAGCATTTAGCTACAGGAGACGGTCCTTCTGTGCTTCAGATAAGTCCATGTTGAGTTCAAGAGCTGTCCTCAAAGTTTTATGTTCAAATTCAATGGGTAACATAGCTGTTTTCCCATAGAGCAACTCAAAAGGTGTAAACCCAGTTGTTGTTTTCCATGTAGTTCTGTAAGCCCAAACTGCTTCAGGAAGTCTATTACTCCAGTCTTTCTTATGAATCTGCACTATCTTTGTGAGGATTGCTTCAATTTCTCTGTTTGTTACCTCCGCCTGACAATTGGCTTGAGGATGATAGGGGCTGGACTTCTTGTGTTTGATCTTATAGTCATTCATAAGTGCAGTGATCAGATTTGTTGTAAACTGAGCTCCTTGATCAGTTACAAGCTCTCTGGGAACTCCAAATCTGGTAAAAATTTGTTCATACAAAAATTCAGCAACTTTGTTATCTCAGGCATTAGTCATAGCTTTTACCTCGACCCATTTTGTGACATAATCCGTGCAAACTAGAATATATGACTTTTCATTTGATGGTGGATCAATTGGTCCCACAAACTCCATCCCCCATTTATCAAAAGGGGTGACTATTAGCTGCGGATATAGTGGCATTTCATCTGACTTAGTTGGTCTTCCCATATGCTGGCATCTGTCACACTTCCTTGTATAGGCCACAACATCCTTGTATAATGTTGGCCAGTAATACCCTGTTGTAAGAATTTTCATTGCTGTTCTTTTTGCTACAAAATGCCCTCCACATGGTTCATCATGGCAGGCATGCAAGATATCATAAGTCTCATCTTCTCTTACACATCTTCACATTACTTGATCAGGGCCAGTATAAAACAGACAATTGGCAATCCAAGTAAAGTTGAAACTTTTCTCTGTCAACAACTTTTTTTCTTTTGGGGAAAAATGAGCTGGTATTCTGTTTGCTGCTAGATAATTAGCAATATGTCAACAACTTCTTTTCTTTTTGAGAAAAATGAGCTGGTATTCTGTTTGCTGCCAGATAATTAGCAATATCTGCATACCATGGTGTATGTGCAGCAATGGAAAACAAGTGTTCATCTGGAAATCTATCATCAATGACCTCTTGTTCCTTAGATGCAGCTGATTGAAGTCTTGATAAAAAGTCAGCTACGACATTAGCTCTTCCTGGTTTGTTAATGATTGTGATATCAAATTCTTGTAACAACAGGAGCCATCGTACCAATCTACCAGAAATGGCAGGTTTGTTCATTAGGTACTTGATTGCTGCATGGTTAGTGTGGACAAATATCTGATAACCTGTGACATAATGCCTGAATTTATTCAAAGCATATACTACTGCAAGCAATTCCTTTTCTGTAACAGTATAGTTGAGCTCAGGACCTTGAAGGTTTTTGCTGATAAAGTAGATAGCATGCTCAATTGAATTTTTATTTTGACTTAAAACCGCCCTATACCAAAATCAGACGCATCAGCATGTATGTGAAAAAGCAGGTTCCATTTTGGACCTTGAAGAACAAGGGCTTTGGTAAGCAAGTCCTTTAGCTGCAGGAAGGATTTTTCATAGGCCTCGGTCCACTCAAATTGGGAATCCTTTGTTAACAAAGCATAAAGTGGACTGGCAATTTTACTAAAGTCTTTTATAAACCTTCTATAATACCCTGCATGACCAAGAAAACTTCTAACATCTTTTTGTTTTGC